>VMDO01025797.1:0-27687 GCA_007922755.1 Pedetes capensis | reverse complement strand
TTTTTTTTTTTTTTTTTTTTTTTTTTTTTTTTTTTTTTTTTTTTTTTTTTTTTTTTTTTTCTGGGGGTTGAACCCAGGGCCTCATGCCTGTATGCTTTGCAAGTGCTGCACCACTGAGCTGAGCCCCCAGCCCATTCTGCTTACTTTTTAAGACGGGGTCTGGCTAAGTTATGCAGACTGCATCTGGTCTCAAACTTGCGATTCTCCTGCGGCTGCCTCCTGAGCCACTGGGATTACAGGCGTGTGCCACCTTGCCCAGCTTTAATACATGCAATTTCTAAATAGCTAATGCACTGGATATTTTTATCTTCCAAGTTTACTTAAAATCGCAATTTCCCTGTTCTTTTAACTTTATGTATTCCAAAATTATAATACTAATAATATAAATTCTTGGCAAATTGATGAGAAAAATGTCTACAAATTTACATTATAAAGAGTACTAAAATGGAAAGGTCTTGTTTTTATTTAGTTTCCTTTACGTTAGTTTCAAAATATTGTCAGAAACACATTCTGTGACCATAATATGCTTCACAAAAGTATTAATATTGAAATATATTCAAATCATTTATTGCATATGGGTAAAGAAGAAATATACTCTGACATCAGCTTCCACAGTGGAAGTAGTGATTTATATGGCAAACTGAGTGTCAAAAAGTCACCATTAAATGACATGGGAACTACTCACGAATTAACGAAGTATTCATTTGCTAGCAAAAAAGAAAGTGAGTTTTCTTGCATGATAGAAAAAATCTCATGCTGCAAATGTTATCATCTTAGACATGGTAGAATTGGGTTTATCCAAAACTAGAAAATTAAGTTTTCCCATGTCTTCCAAAGTCCTTTCTAGCTCTAAACTTCAATGGTCATGACTTGAATGAAGGAAATTCAGTCTTACAGACATATACGTTTATCTGCTTCACCACTTGGGTTTCATAATTTAATAAGACCACTGTTTTTTAAAAGGTCATATTCATGATGCTATCTCCATTGTGCAGCAGAATCAAATTATAAAATAGTTTATCACAAAACAGATGGAATAATGAGAAAAATATTTCCATTTCCATTAGTCTATCTCAATATTTGAACTAAGTCCACATAATTCTGCAATATTATGTGATTAGATTATACATACAAATAGTCCAATATCATTTTTCTGCCAGTTAACTACTAAAATGTATGTAGATAGAGATGTGAATATACCAAGAGATGATGGGTTGTACAAGATTAAATATTACTTGAAGAAATGGACTGAAAAAGATTTTAATTCCACAGCTGATATAATATTGACACTTCATCATAATTTCATGTATAACATCTTCAAAATTAGGTTTGAAGTCTATTTCTTCATATATATTCAATATGTTTAATTTAAACTTCTGAACTTAAATTATTTATCGTCACTTTAGCAATTACGTGATTAATGAAGATGCTTATATCAAAGATTTATTCTATAGTTATATTAAATAAGTAATTTGTTTCTTCTGCAAATCATCACATTAGCTTGGGAAAAAATTTTTAAATGTAGGTGTTTTTCAAAGTGATTGTGGCTATTTGTGCTAGTACTTAGTAATTAAAAAGATAATATAGCATAGAATGGAGTTGGATAATTTGCTTGTTGCCTTTAAAAATAAATGCACTCCAGTCAATAAACAACTACAAATATCTGAATCTGAGCAAAACCATGCCCCTCAAAGTAACAATGTATATAAAGACAACAGATATCTTCAGAGAAATAAAATGCTCATGTTCACCAATTAGAAGATTTAATCTGACAAGCAAAACATCTTCAAAGCTAATATTAGCAGACCATAGACCATTTCATTTGTAAAATTTTACCATAAAATAAAAATATGATTTATATAATTGTTATTAATATTGTGTTTTCTGAGGAAGCACAGTGTATCATTAACAAAAGAGTAAATACAAATAGGATGTAAGTCTGTGGAAAGAATTCTAACTAAAGTCCTATATTTTCAGGGTTAAAATAGAAATAAAAAATGTCAATTAGCTGTTTAGGTGATATAAATATTTGTTTGTATTCACACACAACCACTTATGTCCAGAAGGTTCAGAAGAGAGGACAAAGCTTATAGTAACAAACATATAGCCAGCAGACTTTTGTGACAAAAGAAATAAAAATACAAGATTAAGTGAGAGTCAAAACTGGGAGCCATCTAGAAACCTATATGGAGTGTCTAAGAGTGAGGACGGGCTGGGGTTTAGCTCAGTTAGTAGAGTGCCACTGTGCACTCCTAGAGGCCCCATATTTGATACCTAGCACCATAAAATGAGAGAAGGGCATAGCATCCACTCCTGAAACAATCAGCCATTAAAAACCCCGAGGGTCTCTATGAGTGGGACACGACTTGACAGCACTCAACAACAAGGGTGATGACAGGGATAAGGTTTAGCTCAGTTGGTAGAGTGCTGCTCTGTGCTCTCTGAGGCCCCTAGGTTTGGATCCCCATCACCACAAAATTGGGAGAAGGATGTGGCAGCCCATTCAGACAATCAGCCATTGAAAACCATATGAATAATTACACAGTATTGCTAGGACCCAACTCAATGGAACCTAACAACAGCAACAACAACAAGGGTGAGGGTGTCAGGAAAAAGATATTTACCACTGTGTGTGTATCTGAGAATACAGCTTATCAAAAAATTAGCATTTAAAACGCAATAGATTTTAAAAATGAACAATATAATGAATTTAATGAAAAATGAATAATGGTTATTAATCTTTCTTCATAATTCTGACGGTAACAGAGTACAGAAATATTAAACAAATATAGAGGGAAGGTACAAGAAAATTTTAATAGAAGAAGAAGGAAGAGGAAGAAGGAAGGAGGAAAAGAAGAGACCACAGAAGTCAAGAAATTTTAACAGAGTTTTAAAAGTAGGAAGTAGCTGCATGGATGGTATTTTACTTAATAGAAGGAAGTAATTTTGAGAAGCAAGTACCTTCCCTCTTCAGACCCTGAAGGATCTCAGTGGCTAGCATTTAGATACCTCTATTGTGGGGGTATGGGAGAAGGACCTGGCAATCCACTCCAAAGGCAATCCGGAAACAGTCAGCCATTGAAAACCCTATGATGGTCGCCATGAGTCAGATACCGACTCGACAGCACCTAACAACAACAATAACAATTGTGGGGGTAGGGTAAGCTAAAATAAATAAATAAAATAATTGTTTGACAGTTGGTAAAACAGAGACCTACATCTCTTCATCTCTGTTACACAGCTAATGAAATATGGTCTCCCTCCTCTCAGAAGATAAAGTAAAACATACTCTAAAGGATAAAGGAAAAAGCTTGGGATTTTGGAAGCCAGCTGAGGGTCACATGGGATGTCTACTGATATGGGATTTTAAATAAACATGTGTAGGTTCAGTGATGAGATCTGGGTGGGGCCTGGTTAGTACTTGGATGGGAGACCGCCTGGGAACACCATGGGCTGTAGGCTTGGGAGAAGGACCTGGCAAGCCACTCTCAAAAATGAATAAGCTATTGAAAACCCTTCTGAATAGCATAGAAGCACTGACAAGAGTGTTTCACCTGTTGCTATGAGTAGGACACCGACTGAACAGCCCCAAACAATAACAACAAAGTTAATACAGAGAATAGGGCACATACAAATACTAGCTCTGGTAGTATTATCCCAGAGGACCTAGTAACTAAAATATATGACATAAATAAAATGGCTTGTAATTTGTAATATTTAAAAGGGTCATTTAAACAGATGGCCTAGATTGATATCTATAATTTTTTGGAGAGTGTATTTCCATGCATATAATTAGACTATTCAATGCAGGTATCTGGGAGGTCTTACTAAAAGCATGTGCATCAACATATCATTTATGGCTATTTCTCCTTGGTAAAATTATAGAAAAATTAACTTATACTATGATTTCCTGATTTTTTAAATAAGGGGATGTTCTCTTATTTCCAAATCACTGTGTCATTTATGAAAGAAAAATAAGAAAAACAAGATAATTAATAAAGAAAATAAAGATAATTAATAAAGAAAAACAAGACTATTTAATTCATAGTCTGAACATGAGGATATAGCACTCTGAGTTAAAAAAGAAAAGATTCTCTGACATGATTTACTAAAAATGAGTGATGCATATGGTGATACTTTATAATTTGTAAGCGAATATCCATATGGCCATCTCAAATCGTGAAATCTGTTTTCCATTGAATAGTCTTAGAGTTGACAACAGCATTCTTCAAAATAACCCTCTTGGAAACTTGGCAGACATCTCTGACAGGCCCGTCCTCTGTTTCCCTCATCCAGTCACAGGTAGAGTCTAGCAAACTGTTCTTTCAGTGATTACTAAACATAATCCTTTCTTTTACGTCCTCTGAGTTGGCATTATGATTACCAGTCCAGGAAACTGTAATATTGGCCTTGTGTGTTTCCAGCTTCTTTACTTATTGTTGTTGTTAGGTGCCATGGAGTCAGTGTCTGACTCATAGCGACCCTACATAAAACAGGTGAAACAGTACTGTTAGCGCTTCTCTGCTATTCATAGGGTTTTCAATGGCTAATTGTTTTTAGGAAGTGGGTTTCCAGGTCCATCTCCCAAGCCTACAGCATCTGGTGTTCCCAGGCGGTCTCCCATCCAAGTACTAACCAAGCCCCGACCCTGCTTAGCTTCCAAAAGCTGAGAGGATCCGATGCCACAGTGGTATGGCTGCAGGCTCCCTTTTTTTAATACTTTAATTTTACTCTCTGAACAGGATTCAAGAAATAATTATTCTTAATATGTCATAAATTTGATTGTTCTTTGCTTTTCTTACATATTTATATGAAAAGGGCTATGGCTTTCCATGGCATGGCATGTGTGATCTGCTCTTTTCTACCTGTCCAAACACAAGTCAGCCGTGTACGACTCCAGGACTGCCAGACTCTAAGTGTAATTCAGGCAGTGCAGCTCTCCTTCCCAATTCCACACCTCTACTCATGCTGTCCTTGAAGCCTGGGCTCCTACGTATTTCTCCTATTATTTCTCTCTCCTTGGGTTCTACTTTAAACTCAGATAACATATTAACTCTTCCAGGAAACTTTTCATGGCTCCTTATTACACGTCTAGGCTCCCCTTCCGTGTGCTAACACACCTGAACATCCATGAGGAAACGTGTCTCCCATGTACCCATGGAGCCTGCTTGACCAGGCCTCCATCATGCATATGGTTGTACCTGTAAGATCTTTGAAGATGTCTTAGATCTAGTGAGGCTGAACACATATTTATTGAACTAAAATGAACTGAACCGAGTCTAAGGCTAGGGATTTATTAAGATGACCCATATATTTAGTTTCAATCCTAACAGTGCAAAACAGATGTCTTTTTTTTCATTATAAAACTTATTGAAGCCACAATTCATACTGTGTGAGACTTCATTCTTCTCCAGAGATTTCTTCAGTTCTCCAGATCTTCTGTTACATTGCTTCTTTATTAAATAGAAGACAATGTTTCTTCTCTTTGGGTCCTGTAATTAAGAGCCTTGAGACCTTGATTCAATAATTATTTAGACTTTTCTAAGGAAAGTTTTTTTTTTTTGTATCAGCGTTTCCACTTTTTCTAAGTTCTTCTTTGCTGTTGTTAGATGCCATCAAGTCCAACTCATAGCAACCCTATGTACAACAGACAAAACACTGACACTATGCCATGCCTGGCACTGACAGGGCTTCTCTGCTACTCGTAGGGTTTTCAATGTCTGATTGTTTCAGGATTGTTTTGGGAGTGGGTTGCCAGGTCCTTCTCCCATTTTTGCAGTGCTGGGGACTGAACCCAGGACCTCAGGGCATGCAGAGCAAGCAGTCTACTAACTGAGCTAAACCCCAGCCCTAGGTCTTCTAGATACTATAAAACAAAATTGCAATACTTTCTGAGAAACAAGCTTTGCCTTATAAAGGAGTGCTGAGAGATGAAGCTCTTTCCTTCCCTACTCACAAACATTCCTAGGGAAAAAAAAATCAACATCCCAATGATTCTTAACTTTTTTACTAGGAGAGGAGCCACACAAAAGAATAAAAACAAAATTGTCCCATGGGCAATTGTTAGGTCTGCAAAAGTAATGGAAGACTTCTAGCTAAAAACCTTAAATTGAAATGTCCCTTATAAATCCCTTAAGATAATAAAATTTCCATATAGAAATGTTCTTTAATGACACTGCTTTTTATTTTCTCTCTCTGTTATTGACTATTGTATTACCAACATTAGTATTTTGTAAAATAATACCTATTGTAGCTTAATATTCATTGACACCTGCTCAATTAATGTTCTTAACATGTATCAACCCACTGAGTCATCATTAAAGTCAAAGACAGCAAATTATGTTATGAACTTGGCTTTAAAGAAGAAGGTGGCTCATGCAAATAAAGTAAAATCTCCAAGATTTCACAGTTAAGTCCTGAGTTTTTGTTTGTACATGTCTGTTGTTGTTGTTGTTATTGTTAGGTGCCCTTGAGTCAGTGTCCAACTCATAGCGACCCTACGTGCAACAGGTGAAACACCATTGTCAGTGCTTCTCTGCTGTTCATGGGGTTTTCAATGGTGGATTGATTTTTGGGAGTGGATTGCCTTGTTCTTCTCCCAAGCCTACAGCACCTTGTCTTCCCAGGTGGTCTCCATCCAAGTACTAACCAGGTCTGACCCTGCTTAGCTTCTGAGATCTGACGGGATCAAATGCTATAGGGCTATGGCTACAAGCTTTCTATATGTCTAGATGGTATCTTTTGTAAAGCAGGAAAAATATAACCTGCAGGGACCTCTCTAACTTCTTCATGACTTTATTCTCAGATCCTAGCAGAATCCTAAGTACTTTTAAAAAGTATTTGTTCAATGTTTCAAGTGTTTGAAATTCTTCAGTAAGTCTTAGCCTTCAGGAGCTAGCTTAATATTATAAATAGGTTTAGTGTTAGATCCAGTGAACAATAATTTAAATCTAAAACAGTATAGACCTACTCTGAAATGTTCAATAACATTTAACAGTGTTAGGAACATGGTAAAATCCCATTGTGTTCAATAAACATTTATAGAATATCCATTATGTGTCTAGCATTGTTAGGTGTTTTGAATTAAGAGGAGGACAGGCCTATAAAAGCTAACTTTGTACTAGGGAAGACAGACATGTAAGTGCATGAGTATATTATAATGTGTTGTTCAGTTTAATGGTGATTAAAAATATTCTTCTGATACCCAGAAAAATTAAAAATAAATTGTACAAGTGTAGAAATAGGGACCAATTCATTTGGCCAGGAGAACCAATGAAATGATGCGCAAAGCTACAGAATTGAAGGATCGTTAAATAAAACATCACGTAGTCTAGAGGACTTGGAACAGCATTCCACCTAATTTGTCATTAGCGAATTAACCATTAACCATTAACCATTAACACCATTAGTGTTAACCATTAACACATGGTTAAATCTTTTGGAAGTAGAGAACAGTGCAACATGGGAAGAGATGAAATGAAATCACTGTCCAGATCATGAGCACAGTGGGAGCACATGGAGGGCAGAGACTGAGATGTTATTGTTAAAGTCAACAGCCTTCGTGTTGTAAACACAGTTGTACGGGAAAATGGATGTTAGAGACAGGGAGACCCCTTATAATCGACAGCAACAGCATGGCCAAGACACGAGAAAAGCTTGAATTGGTGCAGTAGTACCAGGGAACGAAACAAGGACTTTCAATGCATGATTCGATGTGTTAGTCTGCTAGTGCTTTGAGATCAGAAATTGTGTTCTTTTCTTGTATTTTTACTCTTGTCAGGGGCTAGCAAAGGTGGCTGACTCAAAACAGGTGTTTAGCTAATATTTAATGGATATTTAAATTACTGAATGAATGAGGAAAAGAAAAAAAACAGAAGTAGAACTAGAACTCATTTAATAAGTGAAATACACCAGACACAGAAAAATAAACAGGACAGGGTCTCACATGTGGAAGATAAAAGTTAATTTGACAGAAGTTGAGAGTAGAGCGGTAGGCACCAGAAGCTTGGGAGATTGGGAAAGAAGGGGGTTGGAGGATGTGTTGATCAATGTTTACTGAGTTACTCTTAGGTAGGAACAAGAAGTTCTAGAGTACCATGGCATGGTAGGGTGACTATGGATAACAATGTAATTACTCTTTCTTTCAAAAAGGTAGAAAAAGAATTTTTTTCCCAGTACTGGGATTGAACCTAGGGCTTTGTACCTGCTAAGCAAATGCTGTATCACTGAGCTGCACCTCAAGCCCCTCTTTGGCTTTTATTTTGATACACGATCTCACTAAATTGTGTAGTCTGCCTCTCAAACTCGAGATCCTTTTGCCCCAGCTTCCTGAGTCACTGGGGTTACAGGTATACATCATGGCGTCTGGTTGAAGAAAGGATTTTCAATATTTTCTCCATAAGGTGGTGATGAATGTTTGAGCAGAAAGACACGTTTAATCTTATTACACAATGTATAAAGAAAAGAAGTTTATTTTAATTTACAGTTCTGGTCCAAGTTTGATTTAGCCCTCTTGGCAGTGTAGTCCTGAGGTTGGCACAAAGCATCCCATGTCAAAGGCAAAAGTAGAAAAGTCAGCATATCACAGAAGAAAACTCTGTGGAAATGGAAGATGCATTCTTATGTTCTTAAAATGGTTTTTAAAACTTCAGCAGTGCAAATGACATAATCACCTCACTGGCTTAAAGGCTCACCATCCATGAATGACAAGTGGTTTGTCCAGAACAAGCCACCTAGCTGGCCTCCGAAAGCACATTGGCTCGTCACCAAGCATAACCTGCTCATTACTGCAGCCATTAGCTTTTATGTCACATTTCTCAGCTATAGATGCCGGAGAAAATACGACTGTGACATGGTATCATTCTTCCTGATAAAAATGTTACTTTACAAACATAGATTTTTGACATCTCTAATAATCTTTTATGCTGTTTACAAGGCCTTAATAACAAGTTATGGCAACAGACACTTAATGGCCATTCAGGGGAGATTTCCTCTTTAGTTACCATGACAAATAGAGACTTTGGTATTCATGGCTACGCTGTGATTTGTCATGCTTTTGATTCTTTTTTCATTTTTGGCAATGTTTGTTATGTTTCGGGTATTCTACAGATAAGATGCAATTGTCGTTTACTGTGTGTAGGGACAATAAGGAGAAACCAAATTAAAATGTCAAATATTTTCATCTGGATCTAATAATTAATTGTGCTCTGCTTACACCAGAAAGTACCAAAATAAAAAGAATGTTCCATTTCAGTTGGGAGGAAACAAATCAAGCAATTTATGTGAAAAGCTTATTTGCGGTTATACCTGGGAGTAATCTGAACGTGAACATTTTTCTAAATCTGATTTGTCCTTGCATCCCAAAGACCAAGAAAATGCCAATCACTTACAGACAATCCATACATATTTGTCAGAAATGAATAATCAGAAAAATACTATCTAAGGTCTGGGATCTAAGCTTTAAGGAAAAGAGTTATAAAAATATTTAAGAGTTTCAAACTATTTAATTAGTCTTCTTAACCCACATCAAGATGCTTAAATATTAGAATCAATTTACTCTTTTATTCTCTAAGAATTATTTGTATGTCTTTCTCTGAATGTTTTCCAACCAGACAATTAAGTCCTTTTTAAATGGGATGAATATACTGTATATAAATTCAAAATGGTATAAATGCCATCACACACATTTAGCTTTTATAAAATTAACGTGTATTAAATGGATTATGCAAACAAATAATTTCATGTTAAAAGAATCACTGACCTCTTTGGTTTATGCGAAGGAGGCAGACTAAGTCTATTTATTTATTTTGGTCTTTTAGTAAGTAATCTTACTACAGTTTCAATTTCCTTGATGCTTTAAAAATTATCTTTTGAATTAGTTCTCTAGGGCTGGTGGTGAAGTTCAGTGGATAGAGCACCTGACTAGCATGCAGAAGGCCCTGGTTTACATCCCCAACAACACTATTAATTAATTGATCAATTAATTAATTAATTACCTCATATTTTCATTTTCTTTTAATTAAATATGTTGATTTTCACTTTGCTTTTGACAGTTTAATACTTTTCCTCTAGAATATAAATTATTCTAAACCACAGCTTAATTTCTGCCAAAAATGACCCTAGAACCCTTCACAATGAGTGATAAAGTCAGTGCAATTAAGTGATAAATATTGGTGTAAAATTAATACTTTAAAAATTGTAGCTGGGTGTGATGGCACACATCGGCAGTCACAGTGACTCAGGAGGCACAGCCAGGAGAATCATGAGTTGGGGGTCAGAGGCAGCCTGCATAACTTTACTAAGGTAAAAATGGCCTTTGGGTGCAGCCTAGTGGTAGAGCACTTGCAAAGTATATACAAGTCTCTGGGTTGAACTCTGAAATACCACAAAATTAAATTAAATTAAATTAAAAATTAGATAAATAAAATGATTAAAATAAAAAATGCCATTTGTCAATGTGTTTTCTATATGTGTGTATGCTGTGTGTGGGTGTGGGTGTGTGTATGTGTATCCTATATATAGGTTTCTGGAACCTGGATGTTAAAGGAATTGGGAGGTCCTTCCAACCAGAAAACAAGGTTTGGGTCAACTCTTCCACTGTACTAGGTAACCTCTCCATCTTTGTGCCTGGTTTGCTGACTTTTGCATCCTAAGAGTTGAAGCACACTTTTATTCCACTCATGTTCTGTGATGAGGCAGTGCTAGCTTATATCACTAAGTGGCATAAGATAAGAAGATCTGGACATCTGATGGATATTTACACAGATGTTTAAATTATATTCATGTTTTCCTTTCTTTTTTTTAAATGAATAATCAGTGCCTTCAATTCCAAGACTCCTTGAGATTTTCAATTGGAAAAAAATTGGTTCATTTAGCTTCTTATTTGTGTGCTTAGATGTGGTCTCTCTCTCTCTCTCTCTCTCTCTCTCTTTCTCTTCTGCCCCCTAAGACTTACATCTTTCAAATCTCTTTTATGTTATGGTATTATGACCTTCTCCCCTACTTCTCTATTGGACTTACACTTTTCATCTTCTTTACAATTTTAATGGGGCTCCAAAAAATGTCCACACTCACACACACACACAGACACACACACACACTCTCATTCATTTTATCAATTTTAATAAGAATCTACTTATTTTGATACATGAGTATATTCGTCTTGGCCCATTATAGCAAGAAAGCCCCATGTTGTGGATTTTGGATACCATAAGAAGGCAGCATTAAAATACACCTTGAAAATTATTGATTTAAGGCTTATCACAATTTTCCCATCTTTCTTCTCTGCTCCATTCATCAATCCTTAAGTATTCTGGAGAAAGTCTCTTACAGAATGCTCAAAATTTCTGCATACTGCAGTTTGTGAATACACCTAGGAAATCTCCCTAAATGAAGACCCATACTGAAAACTCCAGTTGTTCACAGTCACATAGTCATGCATGAATCTTTTCAGAAGTTTTATCTTAAAGGATATGGTATTTTAACAGATACATTTACCATTGCAAATAATTTGTTTCTTTGTATGAAGCATATATTTTAATAGATGTTAGGGTAGGAAGATAAAATCTCAAATGTCTTTCATTAAAAGAAATACTGAAAATGTATTTACTCAATATTCCCACTATCTTTAGTTTCTATATGTTATGTATTTGATAAAAATAGAACTTCCATATATGCCCCATAACACATTGAAGTAACTTCAAAATCATATTGTTGTTGTTGTTGGGTGCCAGCAAGGCAGTGTTCGATTCATAATGACCCTGTGTACAAAAGACGAAACACTATTGTCAGTGCTTCTCTGCTGTTCATACAGATCTCAACGGCTGATTGGTTTGGGGAGTGCATTGTCAGGTCCTTCTCCCAAGCCTACAACACCTGGTGTTCCCAGACTGACTCCCATCCAAGTACTAACCAGGCCAGACTCTGCTTAGCTTTTGAGATCTGATGCGACTGGTGGCCACAGATATGGCTGCAGGCTTCAAAATCATAGGATGGCATAATTCTAAAGAAAACATCATAGCTTTAGGTCATTTGTATGTGAACTAAATCAAATTCAGTAATACAGATATTGTGATAATAGAATACTACCAAATCTTAGTCTTTGAGAAAATTTAGGTATTTCTTGGGGTAACTAAGTCACTAATTATATTTTGCAAACACAATAGGTCTTATGAATCTATTTTATTACACTTGACTTTTATTTTAGAATTGAGATAAAGTACCCAAATTTGTTTAGTTGTTGGTGGGTTTATCACTAAAGTAAAAACAAAACAAAATTTTAAAAAATGTTCACAATTGTTCAGCCTAATGCAGAGATGATGCAGAATGGTAATCCATTATTCATGCAAATGACATTTTTATGATGGAGAAAATACACAGAGAATAAGAGGAAATGATTTTGCAAGTTATTTTTTTCATACATTTCTATTCCAGTGTCAGATTACGATGTTTTAGGAGAAATTATTGTTTTAAAGTGTATTGAATTATCTTCTTTTAGTAAGTTCTAGGAATGTAGCTCAGTTGGTGGAGCATTGTGCTGTAGTCTCTGAGGGCCCTAGTTCAATTCCCAGCACCACAAAAATGGCAAAAATGAGAGAAGGGCCTGGCAATCCACTCCCAAGGCAATCCCGAAACAGTCAGCTATTGAAAACCCTACGCGGGTCGCTGAGTCGGATACCGACTCAACGGCACCTAACAACAACAACAACAACAACAACAAGGAATGTAGAAAGTTATTCTGTTTTAGAGAATCCACACACAGCTACAAATAGTCCCTCCAAATAATTTGTTTCTCAAAGTATGAATAAAAGATAGGATAGATAGGACCAGGAAGAAACTGTGCCCAAGGGCAGAAAAAAATCAATACACAGCCAGCAAAGGACCATATGGTCTGGCGACCAGTATATTGAAGTAGATAAGTTACTTCTTAGTAATTAAATAAAATCACTTCTCAGTCAGGTCAGGGGCTAATAGGGACCTTTAAGATGAAAATTGTGCTTCCTATTTAACACGATTTGCTTATTATAGATATTAAATATGTGCTCCAAATTGCTTCCTAAACATGTATCTTTGGGAAGACTGTACCTAGATCACATAAAGATGAAGATATAAGTATATACTTACGAATAAAATTTGATAGAAATAAACTAACCTTCCGTAGATTCTTATAAAATGGCAGAGTCATACCTTTTGGACATGAAGCTTGATTCTCTGTAATATGCTTATTGAGTGAAACAGTAATAAAATGAAAGTTTTATTTAAAAAGCACCCCTCAGAGTGGGAGGATGCACTATGCCTAAAGCCTTAATATAAAAAAATTGAGTGATTGTTCCAAAGACAAAAATAAAATACTTGTATTAGAGACACATGAGGCACTTTCTAGCCAAAACTGAACTATTTACTTTGCAATTATTTTTGTTAGAGAGAAATTAAAAGTTTTTACTATGATTTGTATATTAAAAAGTAATATAATTACACAATTGCCTATTGCAAGTATGTCACAACAGATTATATCTGGGTTTCTTTTCTTTCTCTTCTCTTCTCTTCTTTCCTCCACGATCTGGTCCCTCCCATCCTCCTTCTCTGCCCCTGCCCTTCCCTCCCACTCCTTTCCCTTTGCTTTTTTTTCCTGTGCATGGCGGATGAATCTAGGGCCTTACATGTATTTTGCAAGTGCTCTACCATCAAGTTGCACTCCTAGACCCTTTTTAAATTGGTTATCTTGAGATAGGGTCTTGCTAAGTTACACAGGCTGCCCTTGGCCTCAAACTTGTGATCCTCCTGCCTCTGCCTCCTGAGTTGTTGAGATTGTAGCATGTGCCATCACACTTGGCCAATAGATTTCTGTTCTCGTTGTTCCTTCATCCATCCTTTTCCAGGAAATAATAATTTGGTGTCTATTTAATGGTATAGTGAGGGAACAACTTCATCAGAGAGGACCAGATAAAGTTACAGTAGAATTTAGAATTTATGAACAATTTTTAGTAACATTATCTTGAGTAGTGTATTAGAATTACTACATATAAAAACTCCCACGTGTCTGTCAGTTTGCCATACTGTGGGGGCTTGGGAATTGCTGTGATGCTGAAAACTGTGCTACCAGTAGTACAGATACCAGCAGGGTCACCCATGGTGGATAGGTTTCACCTGAGCTTCCAGACAAGGAGAGACTAGTGAGTAGGACCTGACAGCCCACTCCTGAAAAAGCCATTGAAAACCCTATGAATAGCAGAAAAACACTGTCATATATATCCCAGAAAATGAGCCCCCCAGGTTGGAAGGCACTCAAAAGACCACTGGGGAAGAGTTGCCTCCTCAAAGTAAAGTCTACCTTAGTGAGGGAATTGGAGTAAAGCCCCAGAGACCTCCATTTGCTGATTTTGCATGACTCAAAGAACACAGCCTTCAGTATGGATTGCAGCTCAACATCAACAAAACAAAAATCCTCACAACTGGGTCAGTATGCAACTTCATGATAAATGGAGAAAAGATTGAAGCTGTCCATGATTTTACTTTGCTTGGTTCCACAATCAACATCTACAGAAGCAGCAGTCAAGACATCAAAAGATGTATTGCATTGGGAAAAGCCGTGGCAAAAGACCTCTTTGAAGTTTTGAAAAGTAAAGATGTTACACTGAAAATGAAGGTTTGTCATGGTATTTTCAGATACATAATATAGTTGTGAAAGCTGGACCATGAATAAGGGAGACAGGAGAAGAATTAGTGCTTTTGAATCATGGTGCTGGAGATGAATATTGAATATACCATGAACTGCCAAAAGAACCAACAGATCTGTCCTAGAAGAAGTGCAACCGGAGTGCTCCTTGCATTTTACATGTTTTGAACATGTACTCATGAAGGACCAATCCCTGGAGAAGGACATCATGTTTGAGAGAGTGCCAGGTCAATGAAAAAAAGGAAGACCCTCAACTAGATGCATTGACACAGTGTCTGCAACAATTGACTTAAACATAAAAAAGATCATGTGCCTGGCACAGAAGTGGGGAGTGTTTCATTCTGCTGTACCTATAGTGGCTATGAGTTGGACCTGACTTGACAGCACCTAACAACAATAACATATAAGAAATATGGGTATTGAGAGACTAATTAGAAAAATGAGAAGCATATTATCATAATTGTACTCTAAATCTGTCAATTATTTTATATTCACTAAAACAAGATCTGGAATCAGTAGAATGGCACAATCATAGGAAACAGTTCCTAGCAAAAAGAGATTACTTAATGAACACAAAAAAGAATATATTTTTCTATAAAAGTGGGATGATGAGGATCATGTTACTTATAAAAATCTCAATCAAATAAAATTGAAAGCACAGGAACAATGTTACTAAATAATAATAAAAATATTCTGTTATTATCAGGCATTTTTCCATGTCTACAATAACTTCATGTCATTTCATTCTCAAAACATCTGAAAAAAGTTGATATTAGAATCATTCCTAGTTTAAACATAAGGAATATGAGACTTAAAGAATCTTATTATTTATTTGGGGTTGGGGTTTAGCTCAGTTGGTGGAGTGCTGCTCTGTGTTCTCTGAGGCCCTGGGTTCAATCCCCAGCACCCCAAAATGGGAGAATTATGTGGCTATCCACTCCCAAAACAATCTGCCATTGTAAAACCCTATGAACAGCAGAGAAACACTGACATAGTGCCAAGTATGGCACAGTGTTGGGGAGTATTTCATTCTGTCGTCCATAGAGTCACAATGAGTTGACTCCAACTCAATGGCACCTAATAACAACAACAACAACATTATTTATGGTTATCAAACAACTGTGTCCTATTTTTGATGTAAATTTCTGTTACCTGGTTCCAAAATAATGATCCTGAAGATATGCAGGAGTAGGGAAGATTTTTTTTATAGGGCTCTATTAAGAAATCTCTTAAGTTTTGTAGACCATATGATGTATGTCTCATCTATTCTGCAAATGTATCAGGAAAACAGATATAAACAATATGCAAATGAATACATTTATTGCAACAATATCCTATCTACACACACAAATACACACACACAAATAAAACAAACAAACAAACAAAATGGCTAATAAGTGGTAGTGAAAATGGATTAGATGTGCTGGCTAGGTAGCCAAGCTCTGCTATCCAGCATTTCCTGGTCTGGTTCATATTCATACATGCATTTAGTGAAAACTTGATATATTACCTCTATATAGAAAAGTGAAATTAAATATATTATCTGGTGACATCAAGATTTGTGAATAAAAAATGCAACAAACAGATAAAAATGGACTTTAGAATTTAAAGCAAATAAACAATATACAAGTTATGTTCCAATCCTGCCTCTATAATTCCTTGTAGGTTACCTAAATCCTATGATCCTCCAATTCCCCGTATACCAGGGGTTATTGTACCTACTCTGGCGCATGGTTGTGACTATTAAATTATTTTGTACTTTCATTGTTCATGTTTGTTACTCAATGAGTACATTGTTGTTGTTGTTGTTGTTAGATGCTCTCTAGCAGGGTCTGACTCGTAGCAACCCTATGTACAACAGACAGAAACACTCCTGATACTGTGCCAAGCTCTGCCCTATATCAGTGCTTCTCTGCTATGTAGGTTTGCCTAATACGTTGATAGAATATATTACCAGTATATTTGTAAAAGTTTAAGTCTGCATTCTGGTTATCAGTATAAGTAGTAATTTTTCATATTAGAAGGATTGATATATTTTAGGATGTATTAAAGTTTACCCACCTAATATACAATTATAAATAATATATTTCAATTGTTACACACCAGTGATATTATAAACAATGCAATAAAGAATGAATTTATGAAAAGGCGAGACATGATTCATATTCAAATCATAATACTCATAAATCAAGATAGAGGATTCCATAACTGTATAATTTTCATCACAGATAAATGAAGACATGGCATATATATATATATATACATATATATATATATATATATGATTGCTTCTGCCATGCAATATGAATGTATTGCTGACCAGTTGGAAAATTCCAAAAAGTATAAAGGGAAAAAGTCCATAAAGGATATATGTAGAAATTGCATTTATTAATTTTTCATAAATTTATATAAATATATCAGTATGTGTTGATATGTATTGACATTTGTTTGTGAGATGAAAGGATATGCTTGTGTATGTGAGTATCATCAAGCATATACTTGTGGATCACATTTTTTATATATTTGGGAGGCAAATTGCTGAATGTTGGATATTTTCTTCTGACATCGGTAGAGTTAAGACCTTTGGACACCTAAATGACATGAAAACTGAAGAAAAGATGAAATATATGAGATAGAATGTTCCCTCAATGATCAAGGTTGCAGAAAATCAAACCCAGAGATGATTAAGGAAGAATATTAAAGCTAAGTGACAAACATATCACCCTGTATGAGAGTTTCTCACTCTGAAGGCACTGAAAACAACATGTACATCTCACATTTAGAAATGAAAAGGCCTAGGGTTTCACTGACTTTGGAAACGTTTTGACTCAGTTGGGAATAAGATTAATGATTTTGTGAAATCAAAGCATGCAAGAGAATCCAGCTGGGTACTGACTCAGCTGATTAACCAGTGTAAGCTAAGGGATGACACATAGTTAAATCATGACTGCATATCTTTAGAGTCATAAAAAATAGTATAAATTATCAACCTCAGGCACTGATGATGGAGTTAGAGGTAAAAAATATCAGTATTATTTATGGACAAAACTTAGAAAATATTAAATCCTTATTATGTTACCTGGGAGATGTGGGGAGCATGGTGGCTGGGTTCAGAGCACTGGTCCTGAAACTGGCAGCAAAACCTTGGTCCTTGTATTTGGTATATAAAAGAATTCATACCTGTTACAGAAATCACAGTAGCATATAGAATGGGTTTATTAACGATTGATATTGGTATTAGGTGCTGTCAAGAACTGAGGCCCTTGAAGAAACTTAGGTAGATCTGCAAAGGAACTTGGAAAATCATGTGTTTCCAGGGTGAATGGGCATGACTGGCCTGAGGATGCTTCTATTCCCCAGGGGAAGGTAAGGAAGCCAGGACACAGGACAGTTCAGTAGGCTTTCAGAAGGAAGGTGTCTTGGATAGAGAGAGATGGTTGTGGGCCCCAAGAGAGGGAAGAGATGTGCAGGTGCTTGCTGAAGAGAGAAGAGCAGAGGAGCAGAGAGAAAGAGAGAGGACGAGAGGGGAATGGAAATGAGAGAGTGGATGCCTGTTCCCTTTAGTGTTATTCAAACTAGGGAATGACTGGTGTGACCTCAGCCCTGGGCACCCAGCTCTAGGCACCTAGGGTGACCTGGACCTAGAGTCTTTGTTTTGTAAATCCCTCAGGGTCTTGGGTAGGGTGTGGGATCCATTTGAAAATGTTCTTCCAGTGTCCTCAGACACACATATGGCTTCTTCATCATGGCGGAAGGCGGAAGTCATTTTCAGTCCCCTTTTCCTCCATGTTGCCTCCTAACACCTAAGTTAGCTGCCTAACAGTAAGACCTTGTGGATTTGTGTGTTCATGCATGGATGTCCAAGTGTCCACATGTGATGTGTGTATGCAGAAATGAAATTGTTTTCTATGAAAAGGTTTCCTTATGTAGATTTGATTTTGCCCTATAATATGACTGATTATTAAAACAAAGGGAAAATATTTCAGAAAAAAATATATCACCCATGGTACATACATTGGTTGGATATCAGTGTTTCAAAATCTCATCAGTTTTCGTAAAACAGTTTTGATCACAGAAAAATAAAAAGATACAGGGAATTCTCCATTCAATGAGTAGAATCTTATTTTTTAACATGGTATGTGATTTTTAACAGCTAATTCTCTGCCTTCCTATGAAGAACAGCATTGGCAGCCTTCCTATGATCTTTCCTTTCTGTACATCAGTATATCTGGGAATGAAGGAGGGGCTCAAGTTATCTAGTTTACGTTGTTGTAATGAGGGCTTTTAGTAAATATGTACATGTTATTTCCTACCAGATTGGAAAGGGAGAGTCCTTATTAGCAAAGTGTTTTTAGCATTATGTATGATTTTTTTCAGATATTGCTACTGCTGTTGTTGTTGGGTGCCATTGAGTGGAGTCCAACTCATAGCAACCCTATGTATAGCAGATCCAAACACTTCCCGATTCTTTGTCAGGCACACAATCTTATTTATGTTTAAGCGTATTGTTGCATACACTGTGTCAATCCATCTGGTGGAGGGTGTTGTTGTTGTTGTTGTTGTTGACTTGCCACTCTCCCAAACATGATGTCTTTCTCGAGGGATTGATTTCTCCTGACTACATGTCTGAAATATGTAAACTGCATTCTTGCCATTCTTGCTTCCAAGGAGCACTCTGGTTGCACTTCTTCTAGGACAGATCTATTAGTTCTTTTGACAGTCCATGGTATATTCAATAGATGTCTCTAGCAGCATATCACCAGTTAAAGAATATTGTTAAATTGTGTAACTAATGACATATTGCTGGGATTTAGCTCAGTGGGTAGAGCGCTGCACTGCAGTCTCTGAGGCCCCAAATTCAATTCCCAGCACAGCAAAAATGGGAGAAGGGCCTGGCAATCCACTCCCAAGGCAATCCTAAAGCACTCAGCCATTGAAAACCCTAAGAGGGTCATTATGAATTGGAAACCGACTCGATGGCACCTAACAACAACAACAATGACATATCAAATGGCAATGTTCTGTAACTAACTTTGCTCATTCTCTGTTATTCATATGCACTCATGTATGACTCAAAATAAACCTTACGTGTTTAAAACTCACAGTGGGAGAAGGATGTGAGGAGTTGGTTTTGATGGTCTCAGACCACTCTAATGAAAGAATAGTTTGTGTCATTTGAGTTGCCTGAATCCTTTAAGTCATTCGCAAAATGTGTTATTGAGAATGAGTCTAATTTGATAATTGTGAGTCTAATTTGATAATTGAAGATTTACTGTTATGAAAAATTGGCACTATGAGTAAGCTTATCTTTCACTCTGTGAATCCTAATTGTAAGGTATGTTTGACAAGGAAACAGAGGAGATGAAAACATATACACTAGGAGTTAATGCCAGGATGGCCCCTACTCATTCTGGGTTTGAAGAGGTAGAAGGAGACAAGTCTTATCAAAGGAACTTGGAGAGAGTTGAGTTCAACTGTACAAATGTCTGTGTAGACAGAAACTGAGTGCAAAGCATAAGGAGCCCTGGCAAGAAATTCTATTCCCTGTCTGCTGTTGAGAGCCCAGGTAGAAGCGTCCTCATCCCTCAAAATTTTCTATTTAGTGGAATAGTTCTCAAGCTTCTTTAGCCACCCCATGAAAGACAATAATTTTAATCACACAGTAGGTTAGTTAAGATCTTTCATCACCTGAAAAAAAATATGTATCTGAAGGCTACGGATAGTTAACTAAAACTTAAGTAAAATAAAATAAGAGTATTGCCTTAAATGTTTAAAATACTTTGCAGGAAAATGTCACCAGTAGATTGACAACGATTTTCTAGTGATAGGGGAAAATAGGCAAGAGGAAAGGGAATAAATAGGTCTTCTGTAGCCATCTACTTTCCAGGCACCTTTTGAAATAGGAATATCAATATGAGTTTCCTCTGAGATAAAATTTCAGTACATTCCTGATAGATGATATCCTTGCAAATAGCATGGTTGGTAGGAGAGAAGAACCTTTTCAGATAACATGGCGTGTAACCTGTAGCACCTTTGCAAATGTTCTAATCTGTAACCAGATCTCTGTTTCCATATGAAGACCAAAGTGACTCCACACCTGGGCTAGGAGACCAGGTTCTCCTTTTTAGGTAGGACCCCTCCTGCCATGTACAGAAAGACCTGTTTTACAGCTCAAGCAGGCCAGCCTGGGCCAGCGATAGAGGGGGTCTGACAGAGCCGAGGATAGTTCAGACAGTGGGGAGGAATATCTGTCCACTTATAGACACAGGGACTTACAAACCCCAAAAGTTCCATCCCTTGATGCAGTCTCCTGAGTCCTCATTGTCCAGAGGCCCACAGCTTCCATAGTTCTCCTCAGAGTGCAGACTCATCCTCAGAGTCTACAAAGTCCACAGTGTCCAATCATCTGCAATTCTCAGGAAATATCTACAGTTCTCAGCAACGTCCAGAGCAACCAGCAGTTGTCCACAGATACCCACAGCTATCTACAATTCTATTCAGAAGTTCCCAGCTACCTGCAGCTTTATGGCTGGACCTGCAGGATGTCTGACCTCTACTGTGGACAGGCAAGTGCAGCTGCTCTGTCAGTGGGTTTAGGACTTCTGACCATCAACATCACTGCCTGCCCTGAGGAGTTCCCCTTCTCAGGACCTCCACTCGGGTGAGATGCAGGGTCTTGTCTCCATTGCTGAAAAGAATTTCAAGAGGAAAAAGAGGAGTGAAGCATTGTTTATTAGGTAAAAGGTGAGAGACAGTACAAACTTCAGAGCAAGCACAGCACGGGTGTCTAGAGAGAGAGGTGTGCTATCCCTGGGTGCCTTTACAATGGATGGGCGCGCGCGCGCGCGCGCGCGCGCGCGCGTGTGTGTGTGTGTGTGTGTGTGTGTGTGTGTGTGTGTGTAGCAAGTTGACAAGAAATTTTTCAGGTAAATGTCTTAGAAATGTTACTCCCAAGTTCAGGTTGTACTTCAGGTTGTTTTGCAGAGTCTCAGTGCCTCGCCAGAAAAAATAACACCTTCTAACAAGGTCAAGTTCAGATTCAAGACATAGCTAATCACAAGGATAGTAAATGTCGTGGGTCTGCTCAAAACCACCCTTGTATCTGCTGTATTGTACCCTCTCTCTTTGTTTTCAGCTCACTCTGTTTAACATTTGGACTCCAAAATCACAGTCCTTCAAATGTACTTGCAATGGAGCCAACCATCTTTCCAAGGTCAATTCTCCATTTGGAAGTTTCTTATCCCTCATTGGCAAAGTTTTATCTCTACTTTCTACATATTGCTTTGGGAGGGTGGGAATAAATAACCAGAAAGTCCAACAAAGAATCAAAATGTCCAAATCTGTTTCAACTAAACTCTCAACAACTTTGCATCAGCAGTTATTTCAGAAGAATGTGATAGGAGGAAAACTCTCAGTGCTACTAATAGATTTTATTTATTTATTTATTTTATTTATTTATTTTTTTGTGGTACTGGGGGTTGATCTCGGGGCCTCACGCCTGCATGCTTTGCAAGTGCTGGACCACTGAGCTGCACCCCCAGCCCTTTTATTTTTTTTCTTTACTTCCTGAGACAGGGTCTCACTAAGTTACATAGACTTCCTCTAGTGTCGAACTTGCAATCCTCCTGGCTCCGCCTCCCAAGCCACTGGGATTACAGACGTGCGCCACCACGCCCAGCTACTAATAGATTTTATTTAAAATTCATGACTATACATCCTCATGAATTCTTAAATGCTGCCATCCAACCTTAATGTGGTTGCCTGGTCCTTTCAGTCTTGCTTTTCTAGAAGTTGTAAGAAAAATGGCTCCACAGAAGTTACATGGGCAGGAAAGACTATTCAAGACTATTACAATATGAGAAGGATATTGAGCTCCATTCACTGGAGTGAAAAGTAGAGTTTTTCAAACAGCAATAACAAAATCAAATAGTTTTTAAGCATTGGCACAATATAGTGGGAAAGTCTTGGAAGATATTAGGGAGAAGTTTATTCAGTGTGATTAGATCACTTGTGTTTGATTATTCCTGCTTATCACAGTTCGGCTCCAACCCTCTCAGAGAGACTGAGAGATAAGAGATCTACCTTTCTGGTGATTACATTTCAAAGTGATGCATCCTAGGTATATCCTTGTAAAAGATATCCCTGGAATATAGAACTGGCAAGAGACCCACATGGGATTTACATTGCAAAGGGGAAAAGGAAGAATTTATTATTGCAAGTTTTCTACAGTAAATGATGTAAGAAACAGGTCAGACATTTATAGGCAGTCAGGAAAAACAAAAACTATGTCTCAGGTCTTACCCAGCTGATGGACACTTTAAGACCATCTTGGTGGATGTTTATTTCACATTCTCATTTTATCCTTAAGTTGTTGACACTCTATCCCTCCTGTGAGCTTAGCAGTTGATTTGACATCCTATCTCAGGAAAATGAAAGCTAGAAGAAAGATGATAGTCTTGGTTTCCTACTACAACAGGTATCCCCTAGGAGCATTTGCACATAACTTATAAACAACTCCTAACAAAATATCTTGTCCGTCTTTTTAAACCAACAGCCCAAGGTCCTATCAAAAGACCATGTATCCAACGCGCATTGATTTCCATCCCCTATCACCTATTTAGGCTGGGATTTAGCTCCGTTGGTAGAGCGCTGCGCTGCAGTCCCTGAGGTCCCGAGTTCAATTCCCAGCACCGCAAAAATGGGAGAAGGACCTGGCAATCCACTCCCAAGGCAATCCTGAAACAGTCAGCCATTGAAAACCCTATGAGGGTCACTATGAGTCAGATACGGACTTGACAGCACCTAACAACAACAACATCACCTACTTAAATGCAGATACTGCAGCATTAAGCTTGCTCTTCCTTCTGAATCATTTTCTCCTCACTCTTTGATCATTTCCCTGAGATTGTAAGTATGCTACTATTTCTTCTATCTTCAAAAACAGGAAAAATGTTTTTAAAATTTTGGTATGACTTCTAATATACCTACCATCCTCCCATTATCCTTCTCCTCTTTGTGACTAAACTCTGAAAAGAGAAACCCATACTTACTGCCTATAAGTTTTCTCTTCTTGTTCTTTTTAAGTCTGCAGCCATAGCACCTTAGCATCTGATCCCTCTTGATCTTGGAAGCTAAGCAGGGCTGGACTGGTTAGTCCTTGGATGGAGACTGCCTGGGAATGCCAGATGCTGCAGGCTAGGGAGAAGGACCCAGCATCCCATTCCTGAAACAATCCGCCATTGAAAATCTTATGAATAGCAGAGAAGCACTGACATAGTGCCAGGCATGGTACAGTGTCAGAGGATGTTTCTCTCTGTTGTGCACAGAATCAATATGAGTCAGACTCTACTCCACAGCACCTAACAAAAACAACAACATTCTTTCTATTCCTTTTTCTTTACCACTCCACTGAAATTGCCCTTGTAATCAATAGTAATCAATAATCTGTAGATTTCTGGTAGAGATGTCCTTGCTAAGTCCTTTTCATGCTAACACACCGGCAGCATTTTAAGCAGCTCATCATTCTTCCTCCTGCATATACTATTGTGATTCAGATTACAGACATTAGTTCCTCTTGCTCTTCCTCCTGCCTTTCTAGTCATCCTCAGTTTCATCAACTGGTGCCACCAATTTTCCCAGGTCAGAAAATATTGAACAGGCAAAAGGTCCTTGGTTCTTTCTACTTCTCCATCAAATACCTCTTCCCTGATTTTGTCATTTAGTATCATCATTTTAAATGACTTTCCAAATTGTCTTTAGCTCAGATCCAAACTTCAGTACTATTTATTCAATAACATTTCTGATGTCATTTTAATGAAACATGTTTAAAACTTTAATTTTCACCTTCCCCCTAAATCTGTCCCAGCCAGAACATGCAACATCTCTCATGGTGGTAACTTCATTTATGCAACATACCAGACTCCAATTTTTGAGATATCCTTGCCTTTATCTCTGCTTCTCTGTTATTTTAAATCCAAGAAACAGAGAAACCTAGTAAAACACAGGTCACAGCTTAAAAGTCTCAGTGGCTCCTGCTTATCTTCCTGTTACCTAATCTACAACTTACTTATTACATGTATTGTCTATCTCCTCCTTACTAGAATGTAAGCTTCAGTAAGAGAGGGAGTTTTAGTTTGTTTAGTTGGCAAATGTGTTCCAAGTACTAAAATGGTGACTGACATAGCAGTAATCCAAATGAACAATAATTCTAGTTTATGGTAAGAATGAGTTAGATAAAGAAAAAAGTATCCAGTGCTGAGAATTCTATCATACTCTTATGAAATACAAAGTTCTTACAGATAACTTTGTTCAGGTTTACAACAAAAGATTAAGAATTTGATAAGAAGTCATGGCAATATTATCTGGTACATGCTTAAGAATTTCCCCATTTTCAAGTAAACATTGGGTACATCAAATCCAAATAACATATGGATATATTTGTGAATACTTAATAGAAATATATTATTAATTAAATGTTTAACAGGATTTAAATAAAAATGTATAATAATATTCTATATGTATATCTTATGTAGATTGACCAACATATGGTGGATAGACAATGTGTAAACTATGTTTTAAAACTGTAATTACAATTCTGGGAATGATTTTGTGATGGGTTTAATACCAGAAGTTCTTATGTGTTCACAGCACTCTATATTAAATTTGTAGTTAATTACAATGCTTCATCCTAATTTAGTTTAAGAAGGAGACTCATAGAGACTGATTGTTTTGAAATCTAATTTATTCAGAATACCATTAGTGTATTTTTTTGGATTGGGATTCTTATAGGATTTGTGAAGATGTATTAGTAGAAAACTGAGTAAATTTCATCTTAACCCTATTTTTAGAAGGGAAGCCATAGGTATTAGTTTTAGGATGATAGCTTTCTTATAGCATACCCTTCTAAAACCACGTAATACATGGAATAAAGAACCTATACTGTTCCATACTGTTAATGTTATAGGTAAGGCTAATGGAAACAGACCAGAGTGATTTGAATGAATATTATATCTGCCACATTCACATTAAGGTTACATATTTTATCTTAGACATAGTTCATTGCACTTGAAAATGTATGGAAAAACCAAAATTCTACTCAGAGAAGAGAAAGTGAAGGAAGGAATGCTTATGACTTAAGGTTCTTTTGTGCTTGCATTTTTCTGTCTTTGTACATTTATCTTTCAGGGGTTATCATTATTCATCTCTTTGCAATCACTGATCATTAATGATTCCTTCACTTTCAATGAAGTTATTATTTTTTAATGTCTGGCACCACTTCTATCATTTGTTTCACATACATAGCCATCAATTCAATCAAGGTGATTTGGTTTGGCACTTTCTTTGTGTGTGTGAAAGGTGGGAAGGTGAGACTGGAGAAGTGTATTTAGTTGTGGTCTTAGCTATTTTGAAAACAGGCTTTCCTACTACACTTGTTTGTTTTCTAATGCATGTTGTATGAACTAGTTGAGTATATTATAGAGTAAATACATTTAGTCCTCATGAACAACACGAACGTTAACCTTTCTATACCCATTAATGTTGTTTGACATTCAGTTTCTGCTAGTTCCCTCAAGAATGACTCACAAGATCAAGATTCTTTGTTCTTCACAGTCATGATAATTTATCTGTGGTCTTTACACACGAAACTGTATTTGGTTTATATTTTTTGTTCTTAATGTTACTTCAATGTATCCTGTGTTGCTGTTAAAAGTCTGGTGACAATCTGATTTTCTATACTTTGTGGAAGAAGTGATCATTTTGTTCAACTACCTCAAAAGTTTATGATTCTTTACTAAATTTCAAAAAGAATTCTAAGGATACATAATGATATCATTTGTTTTGGTCATCTTTCCCTATGTATGTCATTTGATATTTTCAGTAAATACTTAAAGTTCATTTATTTTTATTTCCTGAATGTTTATTAAACTTAAATTCATATAATTTGCTCTTTTTGTTTTCTTCCAGAGGAACTTTTATCTGATATACACTGTTTATTCTCTCTTTATGTTTTATATCTGTTCTATGCACTCTATTTCTCTTTTAATGATTTCTAATTTGCCTAGATTCATACTACATACATTCCATGTTCCAATTATTAATGGATGTTTACAGTTGTTTCTCCTCATTTTGAGTCGTGCCACATCAGCAAGTTGAGCACCCTGACAGCAAGTTGAGCACCTGACATTCCAGGCATCAGTGAGCTAAAATAGACTGGCATAGGCCATTTTGAGTCAGATAGGCATATGGTCTACTGTGCTGGGAATGATAAACTAAAGAGAAATGGGGTTGCATTCATCATCAAAAAGGACATTTCAAGATCTGTCATGAAATACAATTTTGCCAGTGATAGAATAATATCCATACACCTACAAGGAAGGCCAGTTAATATGACTATTATTCAAATCTATGCACCCACCACTAAGGCCACAAATGAAGAAAGGGAAGACTTCTATCAGTTTCTGCAACCTGAAATAGATTAAACATGCAATCAAGACATACTGATAATCACTGGCGACTGGAATGCAAAGGTTGGAAACAAAGAAGAAGGCACAGTAGTTGGAAAATATGGTCTTGGTGACAGAAACAAAGCTGGAGATGGCAGGATAGAATTTTGTCAGACCACTGACATTTTCATTGCAAATACATTTTTTCAAAATCATAAACGGAGACTATACACATGGACTTCACCAGACGGAACACACAGGAATCAAACTGACTACATATGTGGAAAGAGACGATGGAAAAGCTCTATACAAAATGTCAAAACAAGACCAGGTGCTGACTGTGGATCAGACCATCAACTTCTCATATGCATGTTCAAACTGAAGCTGAAGAAAATTAGAACAAGTATACGAGAGCCACGGTATGACCTTGAGTATATCCCACCTGAGTTCAGAGACCACCTCAAAAATAGGTTTAATGCATTAGACACAAATGACAGGAGACCAGAAGAGTTGTGGCATGACATAAAAGATATCATTCAAGAAGGAAGCAAAAAGTTCTTAAAAAGACAA
>VMDO01025796.1:0-27691 GCA_007922755.1 Pedetes capensis | reverse complement strand
GAAGCAAAAATGGCCAAACTGCGTCTTACATATTTCGGACATGTAGTCAGGAGAGAACAATCCCTGGAGAAGGACATCATGTTTGGAAGAGTGGCAGGTCAACGGAAAAGAGGAAAACCCTCCACCAGATGGATTAACACAGTGTCTGCAACAATGGGCTTAAACATAAATAAGATGGTTTGCCTGGCACAGAATCGGCCAGTGTTTCGATCTGCTGTACATAGGGTCGCTATGAGTCGGACTCGACTCGACGGCACCTAACAACAACAACAACAACAAGATAATAAAGGGGGCTGGGGTTTAGCTCAGTTGGTAGAATGCTGCACAGCAGTCTCTGAGGCCTCGAGTTCAATTCCCAGCACCGCAAAAATGGGAGAAGGACCTGGCAATCCACTCCCAAGGCAATCCCGAAACAGCCATTGAAAACCCTATAAGGGTCACTATGAGTCGGATACAAACTCGACGGCACCTAACAACAACAAGATAATAAAGATATTTGAAATATTTGGGTAGAAGAAAATAGTTGTTCGGGAGGGAGCAAAAGGCACAACTGAACTCACACGTACAGCAACATGACTCGGAGTTTGACAAGGCTTCCCAAAGCTCTGGTGGAAAAGACCTCATCCTAAGATCAGCTCAATTCTCCATGAGCCAAGGACAGACTGCAGGTATTCCCTTCAGGTGTGGCTGAGGGATAAGCACAGAGTAAAAAGAAAAGAGAGATGAGATTAGGATTGGATCCTCTCAGAAAAACACTGAGGAGGACAGACCCCCATTGATGCAATAGACCAAAGACAACCAGGATGACATTGGGCTAGGTATCCAGGCAGGCTTTCCTCCCAGAGATCAGGGGAAGCACTATTGAGTGGGTGGAATTCTAAATCATTATGGTAGAAAAGTAGCATTGTATAAGGTGCCCCATCTACCCATGACCTGCTTCCAACAGTGAACACATGGCCAACATTTGCTAGGTTTTCACATAAATCACAACAGGAAGTTAATTAATAGCACCTAAATTTATGGAAAAGAGTATGTTGTTTATATAGAGAATATATTATTTATTTATTGAGATAATCAGCTGAGTAAGCTACCATTTTTAAAATGGTTGTCACAAGAATAATAGTAGAGAGGAGAAGGGGAAAACCAACTTTGCTTCATTATATGACTTCATGTACTATTAGCTTTTTAAAGAATAATTGTGTGCATATTTTATTAAAAATTATGTAAGTTAAGGCATAATTAGTATAAATATAAATGTAAAATATAATTATTGAAAACCAAGTCATGCTTAGCAATTTCTTCCAATTAGTGATAAGAAAATTGAAGTGGTAAAGCATGAAGTGTTTTTTTTTTAAATAGCAATTAAGAAAGTTAGAGGCAATGACCTGCCAGAAACACAGATTTCATCAACCCCTAAATTGTCCCATCCATTTGAGAAGAATGGTATGGAAAATGTTACTACTGGTGATTTATTATATCTTATTCTCTATGAGACACTAAAAGAGAGTGGGCATGGGGAGAGAGAGAGAGAGAGAGAGATGTAAAAGTTTGACAAATATCTAGACATAAACTTGTAGCACAGAATAGCCGTTTGATACATCCTTGGTGAAGAAATGGCAGTCAATACACTTTTCAGGATAACTTCCCCACCTCCAGCTAACCATGACCTCACCTGAAGCTCTTGGGCCCACTAGACCCGCTCAACCTGGCTGGTGATCCTGGATTTCCCGACCCACACAAGGGCCCTGCTCTTCTCCACACCGCCCAGGAGGCTTACTCCTTACCTTCTACACTTTCCATGACCTTCCTGCTTAGAGTGTTGTGGTTTATTTTTGACCTGTGGTCGTTGTTGAGCGTTTGCTGCTTCTCTTTTCTTTTCCAGCTTCAGCCTCCCCCTGCCTCTGTCCCCCTGGTCCTGCAGGTGGGAGAGACCACCACGTGTGGAGGTCAGCTGGACTCTGCTTCATCGCTCTGGATATTCGCTCTGCACGCTGCCCAGTGGGCCACATTTACTGGATGTTCATAACAGCTCCAAGAAGAGGAAGAACTTTTGCCCTCATCTCTCAGTTAAGTAAACAGGCTCCAGTGTGGAATCTGACTTTCTGAAGACTGTGAATACTGCACCATTCAAATGTGAGAGCAAGACAAATAGCTAGGCAATGGCCGAGGTGTCAAAATGGGACATGCAAGCCTGGATTCTATTAGAACTCATCTATCCGGATCTCAGTGCTCCATGATTTCTGAGGGGACCACATCCCCATAAACTCATCCTAAATTAAAAATACCACAAGATGAAAATGAATTTAATGCACCTAACTCAAAAAAATTATAGCTGGTCTAGCACACTACGTCACGGCATCGTGGTGTTCACACCCAAGATAGCATAGCAGACGGACACGTCTGCAGTTCAGTATCATGAAAGAGAATCCAACCACATGTTCTTAGCTCAGGAAAGGACCAGAATTCAAAATTCAAAGTGTGGTTTCTACTGAATATACATTGCTTTTGCCCTCTCAAAGTTGAAAAAATCCTAAGTCAGATCACCGTGTGAGGCTGTGTGTACATACAGGTCCTGTATGTGCATCACATCCTATGGATGGACATAGGGTGATAGTCAGCATTCTGATTCTGCTTCTCTGGTTGAATCTCCTGTGAATATTCCTTATTTTTATATCCTTGAAATTTCTGAATCTCCTCACCATCTTACTCTCATGATAAAACCAAAACTCTGATTGAATCCAGTAATCAACTCTATGACTACATGCATTTAGAATCTTAAAGTATATCTAGGCAGACACCTACATAATGAGTGAGAGACAATAAATAATAAAAAGGTCAGGATATTTGAGACCTGCGTGTACATTGCAAATTGAGCCCGATCATTAGGATTCTTTTTATAATAAAGTACTTGTTGTTGTTGTTAGGTGCCATGGAGTCGTTTCCAACTCATAGCAGCCCTTATAGGGTTTTCAATGGCTGATTGGCTTGGGATTGCCTTGGGAGTGGATTGCCACGTCCTTCTCCCATTTTTGCAGTACTGGGAATCAAACTCCGGACCTCAGAGACCACAGAGCAGCGCTCTACCAACTTAGCTAAATCCCAGCCCCCAATAAAGTGCTTAGAAATGACTAAAACAAGAATTATGGAATATTTTAATGACTGGTTATCTGGCTCAAAAATGTTTACAATAAAAAACAAAATAAAACATCTACTAAGTTATCTTTCCAAAAAATAAGTAGATCTTTTCAGATAATGGAATATCTACTTAGTTTATTCTTTCCCTTTACCTTCTCCCTGAGCTACTGGGCACCTTACCTTACAGTCACCTTCCTACAGCCACTGTTTATACTGTAAAGTAACATGGAGACAGGAAAGGTAGGGTATCTGCATTTCTCCCTGATGAGTGGAAAGTTTAATCAATCTTGATAAAGATGCTATGATTATTCATGCTAATATATGAATAACTGATAATGAGATTTGCATGTCAACAAATAAATGCATTTCTAAGATGAGAATTTCAGAAATCAGCAAATAAATTAATTCATAGATTGATAATGTTTAGCCAGGTGTAATGGCTCATTCCTATAATCTCAGCATTTGGGAGGCTGGAGGCAGGAGGATCAGGATTTCGAGGCCAGCCTTCCCACATAGTGAGTTCCATGATAGTTTGTGTTACATAGCAAGAGTCTGTCTCAAAAAAAAGTGATAATGATAATCATCATCATCATCATCATCTTTAAAATTATCTGCAGTAGACTGCCTGCCTTCCTTCCTCCCTTCCTTCCTTCCTTCCTTGCTTGCTTCTTCTTTTCCTCTCTTCTCTTTTCTCTCTCCTCCTCTTCCTCTCCTCCTCTTCCTATGGATTGAACTCCGGGCATTGTGCATGCTAGGGATGTGCCCTACTGCTGAGCTATATCCCCAGACCCTATTATTTCTTTAATATTAAAAAAAATTAATCATGCATTACCATCAGACCCACAGAGAGTGAGTATGATAATATGTTGTTGTTAGAGGTCATTGAGTTGAGTCTGACTTGTAGCGACCCTATGCACAACAGAAGGAAACACTCCCCAATACTGTGCCATGCCTGGCACTATTGTCAGTGCTTCTCTGCTATTCATAGGGTTTTCAATGGCTGATTGCTTCCAGAGTGAGCTTCTGGTCTTTCTGCCAAACCTACAGCACCTAGTTTTCCCAGGTGGTCTCCCACCTAAGGACTAAGGCCCAACCCTGCATAGCTTCTGAGATCTGACAAGATTGGAAGCCAAGATGATATGGCTGTAGGCCCAGGAAACTCTCTGTACTCTTCAGAAAGTCCAAAATTAGCTCAAAACTAGTTTTTTCTAAAAGCAATATATCAAATGAGATAGTAATTTGCCATATGTGATTAATGTTCCTCCAAAAATGATAAAAATGTACTGGACCAAAGAAGACATCGAGTGCTCATTAGAGGTGTGAAATTCTCATTAATAATTCAATTCCATATGCAGAAACACTGCCCACAATAGTAATTAGGGGACACAGGCCTCTTAATACATTCAAAAATGTTCCACAATCAAAAAGCAAATATCCAACACCAGGAACTTCCTAACAAATGTGGAACCCAGAAGCTATGGTCCTTGCCTTTCCTTCCTTTTCATCATTTCCTCTAGCCTTTCCTCTTCCTTTTATTACTAATGTTGCTGCTGTTGTTAGGTGCCATTGAGTCGGGTCTGCCTAATAGCAACAGAACGAAAAACTCCCCGACACTGTGCCATGCCCCGCACTTTATCAGTGCTTTTCTGCTATTCATAGGGTTTTTACAGTTGATTGTTTCAGGATTGCTTCAGAAGTGGATTGCCACATCCTTTCCCAATTTATGAGGTACTAGGAATCAAACGCAGGGCCTCAGAGAGCACAAAGCAGCACTCTAGCTAAACCCCAGCTATTAATAACTTTAAGTATGGTTAAATGGAAATTACAATGAATAATAAATTTTTGTTCATGAAAGTTATGCTCAAAGGCTTCCAATATAAAATACTGTTTTGCTAATGTGCCAAAGGAAGCGTGATTAAGGTTGTCATGGACTTATTGTTAAGAAGGGAGCAAAGAGTCTCCCATCCTTCCCCATCTTGATTTATCTCCCCATGTTCTTACTTCTTTGACTTTTGGCTCTGCCAGGATTCAGGACAAAGCAGACTGCAGAAGTAGTGCTTGGCTCACCTCAGACACCAGCACCCATTCAGGAGAAGCATTCCTGACGTGGTTTCTGGATAATGAATCTGGGAGTCAGATCCAGGCCTCTCCGGCTCCCAGCTCCCTATCTTGGTTAGAGGCTTTGAATTATGGCCTCACCTTCCTTGGCTCAGGCAACGTGAGGTTGCACATTTTCAAGTGCATTGGAAGACTATGAGAAGCTGAGCAGAAGTCTGGATTATAATACTGTTATCTGAGCCAGGACCCAAAGTCTCATTTATTCACACAAGGGCGTGCAATGATGTGCGTGCACGCACACACACACACACATGCACACCGCCCAGATGGCCCTGTCAGGACAGCCGACGCCCTTCCAAGAAGCCTCATTGCACCCTGGGGACTCAGGGTCTCAGTCCCCCTGGTCCCCAGCACCCACCTGCTCCTGCAGCCCTTGGAGCTGGGCAGAGCCTGCCTCTCCCCTTGTGGCCAGTGCTGTGGCCAGCCCAGAGGGAGCCAGCTCATTTCTCTGAATCAGCAGCAGTGACTTTCAAAAGTGCCTAATGGCACCAAATGATGAAGTAAGTCAAGAGGGAGAAGCTAATCATGAAGGATGTGCCTTGTGCCTTGTGTGGGTTATTTATAGAAACCTCAGTAGACAAGAAGACATTAACATTATTAAGCTCAATCTACCTGTGATTCTCAGTTCTTGTTACTGGCAAATTCTCTATTAACTGCTTCCATATTATTCTGTAATAATCCATGGTCCATTTATTTTAGTTAAAATTGTGCCTCTTTCAGAAAGTGACATCATCTCCTTCTCTAAAAGAAATACTCATCTGGATTTCCAGGCATAGGAGGAGGAAAATAAGACTTAACACATTGTGAGGGACAGGGTCAGGTCTCTAAAAAGGTAGCTGTGCCACCTTACAAAGGGTTGTCATAACAACACAATCTGTTCCATGCCAGTGGTGTGTAGGAAAGGTGGGTGCAGACTGCAAATGAAGCCTTAGGGACATTGAGACCAAGGGAGTGAGTTTATCACCTGGAGCCAGTGGGGCACTTTGGGGCATGCCTGTGACCCCAGCCACTAGGAGGCAGAGTGTGGAGAATCACAAGTTAGAGGCCAGAGGCAGCCAGGGCAACTTAGTGAGACTCTGACCAAAATAAAAAGTAAAACATGGGTGGGAGGTGCGGCCCAATGGTAAAGCATCTGCAAAGTGTATGTGGCCCTGGAGTCAGCCCCCAAGTACTGAGAAGAAAAATAAATAAAATTTAAAATCTCCTGGAACAGTGAAACCCAGAGCCAATTCCTGATGTCAGTCCAGGGTGCTGAAGAGTAACAGCAAATTAGGTTTGTCCTTCAGTTCTCATTACTCAAAGCAGAAGACCCATGGCATACAAACCTCTCAACATAAGCAAATATCCAGTCCTGCAATCAAATCTCATCACTGTCTAATTGACTAATTAGGATCATTCACCCGCTGTGTTGCAGTTGTTCCCAGAGTCCTCTGATCTGTAGTTTTCTCCCTCGTCTTTTGTTTTTCCACTTTCACCATATTTATTGTGGAAACTGCCTGGAAATCCTGTAAAATATGCCTTTGTATCAGTGGGCTTGTGCATCCCTGTGTCAAAATACTCGACAGAAACAAACTCAGAGGAGGAATGACAGATCTGTTGGGACTCACAGCTGAGAATTTCAGAGGCAGGAAGAGGTGGTGGTGGGGCAAGTGGCAGGCGACCTCACATCATGTCATATCAGTGCAGAGAGCTACCAGACCCTGGGGTCCAGGTAAAACCTCCAAAGGCTGCCCCCAGCAACCCACGTCCACAAAGCGAGGCCCCACCTCCCAAAGGTCCACAGCCTCCCAGCTGGGGCCAAAAGCCAAACACATCACCTTTGGGGGATGTTTTGGATTCAAACCAAAACAACCATATTCAAGATTTTGTTGATTACCCGCCATGGTGCAACCAAGCACCTTATTTACAGATGAGAGCTCAGATTTAGAATTTTCATCAGAAAAGAGTTTGACTTTTTTTTTTTTTTTTTTTGCAAAACTACATTGTTGGTTGTGGTGTGAGTTTTCATCATAATAGAAATGCCCATGGCTTTTGTGCTTGTGTCCCTTGCTTATTGTGGGTTGCTGAATACCAGTCATGGCTTCTATCTCTCCCTCTGCATGTGTTAGCCAGAGCCCTTTTTCAGGGGAGTGATCCCTCTTCGACTGTTTGGCTACCTAAACACATAGCTTGTAAAGAACAGGAGAAATGAATGTTGATTCTTTCTCTTTACCTGTGATAGTTTTCCTATGTTTCCTCAAAACTCCAAAGACTGACCAGTGACCATGAAATCATAGATTTAAAAATATTCAGTGTGTTTTAGTTCATTATAATCATAGTCATTTTTTCCCATCCTTGGCCAATGGGAGTCTCTTCATTGTGATTTCTGAGACCTTTTAAGAGCCTGTGACTATTTTATTGCTATCTACTATGAAAAGACTCCTGCAGCCATACCACTGTGGTGTCTGATCCTGTCAGATCTCAGAAGCTAAGCAGGGTCCGACCTGGTTAGTACTTGGATGGGAACGTGGGAACACCAGGTGCTGTCGGCTTGGGAGAAGGACCTGGCAAGACACTCTCAAAAAATAAACAGCCATTGAAAACCCTGTGAATAGCAGAGAAACACTGACAATAGTGTTTCACCTGTTATATGTAGAGTCACTATGAGTCAGACACCAACTCAACAACACCTCACAACAACTATGAAAAGATGCTTTGAAGCAATCTTATGTACCAAATGCGCCAGAACTGAAGTCAGACAGGATTGGTTATTGTTTTGATGTCTAAAACTGAGAACTGTGTCTATACCTGAAATATAAAAAATGTCCATTGTGGTATTTTCTACTATGAATCAGAACTGCATATGTAGACATTCTCAACCACAAATCTTCAGCCTCTACTCTTTTCTCTGGGCAGGTCTAGAATGTATGTGTGTGTGTGCTTGCGCGTGCATGGGGGTGTGTGTATGTGTGCATGATACTTCCAACTCAAATTCAGCACAACAGCAATTTTACTCATTCCCATTAGCAGAAATTTTCACATTTTTTTCAGAAAACTGTTATAATATCTTACCTCATCTTTCCAGCAGCATAAAATAGCTTGATGTCTTTGCTCATAAAAAGCTTCATAGTTCTGTTCAAGTTTTCTTGGTCAATAGAGTTTTCTATATGTGCTCTTTAACCACTTCTACATTAAAATTAGTAAATCAGAGAAAATAAGACACATATTTACCTTGATCTGACAAGGTTCAGCATTACATTTGATCCATTTCTCAAGTAGATTAACAACCACATAGCTTTTTATATAAATCTTTGATTCCACCAAAATTTGAGAAAATTATTCTTTTATCCAAAGATACCATTCACCTCAAGCAGATAAAAGACTAACTCCACACATTTCACTGTGTTTTTGAAGAGGTTACAAAATTCTTCTTGAATATACAGTTCTACTGAATGTCCCAAGCATATCTCAGGAAAAGAAATTTTGTGTCTTTGCTGAAAACACAGTAAGACATCACAGGAAAAAAAGTTTAAAAAGCAACTTGAAAGAATGGCATGGTCTTATTAAACGGGGGCAGATGTTCCTTGGGTGGTTCCTGCTGCATTTGCTCCAGCGCCTCTGCAATCACAGACTTCTCTCTCTTAGGGGTTATCACAGACAGGCTTTGTAGCTGGTGCGACAAGCTCTGGCACGACAAACTCTGTGATATCTTTCCTTTCACAAGATTTTCATGCAACCATAGGAAACCACAAGAAATTTCATTTAGATAAGTCGGAGATCTGAAAAGCAGGAAATGAATGTGGCCTTTGTTTGACTATGAATTTAACCTTGGATTTTTCATTGATGGCCTCAGGAAGGTCAATTGCAAAAGATGGATTGAGGTTCAAATGCACAAAGACAGATTTCTGCAACTCCTCCTCTGCTGCGGAAATAGGAATGCCCAGGCAAAGGCTCAGAGTCCCCTTATCTCTAGTCCTGATGCAGTGGGTGGAGGACCCAGGTCGCCACACTGCACTGGTAGGAACAGACAGGCTGGTGGTGCACAGGGAGATATATCTATCACCATGGGCTCCAGGCTATGTCTGCAGCCTCACATCTTCCCTTTGTACATCCCTTGCCTTTGCTAAGCCCCAGAGCCAAAGCAGCCATGGTATCTCAGGTAAGCTTCCCTCTGTAGGTATAGCTGGCATTTCTACCTCTTGCTTAACTCTACTTTGAATCTGTTAATATGCTCACAATGGCTATGGACAGGAGAAAGCACAGGATTGTTGATATTTCAGAGAAGGCGTGAGACATGAAGACACTGTTATGAAGGCACCGAGATGCCTTCTCCAACCCACCTCCTACTCTGTAGCCAGTTGCCAAGATAAGACTTTTGACATGAAATACAGCATGTTCTGGACACCTGCCAATTCTTCATGGAATGAACTGTGGACAAATATATGAGCCATTCTTAAACAAGATGGGGCAACAGAGTTGAACATAGACTCCCAAAGAGTCACATTAATCCAAAAGATTATTTACTGTTAAAGGTTTACAGTAATTAAAACAGTACTTCTATCAAGACCAGTTCAAAACTTAATACTCACTAGTAAATGAAAGCACTATGTTCCTACCCATGACCTCTAAAATAACTTTAAAAAAATAGTAATATCATATCACATACCATTGAGAATAAAGATTTTATTCTGAAATAATTTGAATTTCAAATCTGGTTACAACCTTGGGAATTGATAGGTGAGCAATCTGTTAACAAAGCTATATTTTTCTTGATCCATAAATCTTTTCCTATATTTTATACACTAATCCCTAGAGCACATTATAGAAAATGAGGAAAGCCTCCTATTTGAAATTTAGCACTTGTAAACACTGTTTTATCAAGAAGGTCACCATCTGCAATTAAACATTATTTTAAAAGCCCAGAGGAAATGAAATGCTAAGTATGACATTCCTTGGATAACATCTAGAGTTTATTAAATTGCAGGAAATAAACATTCTCATTTTCTATTCATTTTTAGCTATTCTACTTTTTAAAGATGCAAGAGTAATATATTAGTGGTATATTGGTATTTGGGGGCCACACGTTTTTCTTTCTTAATATTTATATTTAGAAAGCCTGCATCTCGCTCCTTTTGGCCTTGGTATGAAATTATACCCTGCTTCATGTTGTACATAATAATAAATATTTAGAAGATGATACCAAACTCAACAATATTTGAATGAAAATATACTTAAGAAATCAAATTAGGATTAAATTCATTAAAAAAGTTTTCTTTAGAAAGAAAATACCAGCTTCTTGCTCTGATTGTGACCATGGTGAATTATGGGGCCTACCTGCTTCCCTCCCATGTAAATAATTATAAAATGCACAAAACATAGGGGGCAGGTGATCAGAGGCAAACCCCCACGGGACTCGGGCCGCAGCAGAAGGTAAACACTAAAAACAAGCTCCACACTCGCTAATTTTCCCTCGGGGAACTCTTCAAGAAGTCTCGGCACAGAGTCTCGGCACAGAGACATGAGTTTTAAACAAAGAGAAGTAGGCTTGCTAGGGGAGGAAATAGAGATCAGACTTAGAGGGAGAAACAGTAGCTGGGAGTTTCTGGGAGAAGAAATAGGACAGGAAAGAGATGCTCAGGAAGAGCCTCATTGTCTGGTAGGAGTCTCCTTGCCTATTGAACAAATACTCAACTGTTCATGTGCAAAGCAATATTCTATGAGGCCTCACAAGGATCTGCAGAGGGTGGTGTGTGAGCTGGTCAAAGCTTCCAGCAGGCACACAGGGCCTTAAATATTGGCGTTACAACCAGGTGTAGTGGAGAGATCTAACTGAATAACCTGAGCTACCCTGTCCCAAGAACAAAGATAAGACTCCTGGCTAGACTTGCTCTGATAAAACCTAATCCCAAAACGAGAGCAAACTAAAGTACAGTAAAGTAACCATCTTCCAGAACGAAGCTCAATAGTCTTTTAATGGAAACAGCATAATCAGTCTCTCAACAATGCACCATTGACGATGTCAAGCACATATTCGATAACTATTACACAAATGAAGAGTTCAATAATGTGACCCTTACCCAGGTGGAGAAAGAGTAGAAAGAAGACAGCCTAAGATGACAGAAAGGCTATAATTAGCGGACCAGGAAACGCACATGACTTAAAACATGATCACATACTTCAGGCAAAAGGTGGCCGAGATGGTTGAGCTGAGCTATAAGGAGAGCCAAATGACAAGAACAAATTACAAGAACAAATTTTTTAGGCAATTCCAGAAGTTTTACAGATTGGACAGAAGTCTTTTTTCTTTTATAACTTTCCTTGCTGCATGAGGAAAAGCTTCATCTCCAACAGCCTGGCCAAGTCCCACTTCGCAGAGGGTCCCTTGCTCCACCCACTTGAGTCATTGACTCATTTAATCCCAATTTAGACATGAAAATCCTCATACGTGCATGTGTTAAATGCACATGTGAATATGAAAATATATCTTACCCCCTTGTCCTAGCCAGGGCTACCTGAAGACTTTGTAACTTTAGGCAAATCATCACATTTTCTATTTCCTTGGATTTTCTTGTTGTATATATAATAATGCACTGCAAAAGGTACTTAGGCCAATGACAAACCACATACACAACACTCACCCCATAAGATAATAACAGAGCTTGAAAATTCCTGTCACCTAGTCAGGCAGAGCTGCCATAAGTCCTGGCAATGTGTTACCCCGTCCTTGCAGCCAGCAGAGTGAACTCACCACCACCTCGTCACCACACCAAAGCCCAGCACATACAGCTGGGTATGGTACGGGTGGTGACACAGAGCTCTGTCCTGGCTTGGGTATTTACTGTACTTTAATGGTTAATTTATGTACTCCTTATTGTCCACTAACCTATACACTCAAACCCCCATTCACACAGGATTCTAGGACTTCCTGAGAGGACTGGGTTGAGAACACATGCTAAACTCCAAGGCGTTATGTGACAGAGCGTAGAAGAGGAATCTGGTGTATCTTATGCCAGGAGAAGACTGTGGCCAGAGCTCAGCGGTAGGCAGGGAAAGGAGCCCCATCCATACACAGAGCCCCTGACGGGAAGAACAGGAGGTGGGCTGCCCCTGTGCAGAGCAAACCCCAGGCAGCATGGGCCCTGACTGAGCTAAGATGTTTAGCAAAAACTGATAGAAAATGACTATCAGGGGAAGGAAACCCCAGAGGAGGATCCCAATTCTGTGTGTGAGTCAGCTTTCTACCCCGGTGACAAAACTCCAAGATGAATGGCTTAAAAGGAGCAATGGTTTCTTCTGGCTCATGGCATATGATACATCAATACAGAAAAATTAAATTATATAAGTATGAAATGAGAGGGATAACAGGAAGAAAATATTACTCCAAGACTGGTGGCAGCTCATTACCCCCCCGACAGAGGCCAGTGGCACATGCACCTGGCTCAAGATGTGAAGCAGGTGCTCAAGGCCTCTGTCCCTGGGCCCCTGGTCTCACCAAGCGCAGGAACGAGCACCAGTATTCAGGAGCCAGCTCAAACTTCAGAGGGGAGAAAAAGAGAAACCGTCCTATGAAATAAAGTGAGAAAGTTTAAATTACAGGAGGGAAACCGAAGGTTGGGAACTAACGTGAGGACTCGTGTCCATGCTATGCCTCCCTCTCCATGGTGGCTTCTCTCCCGAGCTGACTTTGGTCCTGGTGCACAGATGTGGGGGGACGTGGCATGAGCCACAGCTGTAAGGATGGATTTTATGCTTCAGCTTGAGGGGACATGGCTGCCCAGACACCTGGTTGAGCGTTATTCTGGGTGTATCCATGAGGGTGTTTCTGGGGGGAACAATGGACTGAGGGCAGTAACTCCTCTCCCGGCGGTGGGTGGGCATCACCCAGTCACTCTCCACATTCAGAGTGGGATATCGGTGGCCTCCACTGTGCACCATCAGCTCTCCTAGATCTCAGACCTTTGGGCTCAGCTTGGCCTTTCGCCACAGACTCTCCTGGGTCTCCAGGCTGCCCGTGACAGGTTGGGGGCTTACCCTTCACCACAAAGCATGCACATCCCCTGCAGACCTGCTCCATCAACTTGGACTCCAGAATGTATAGCCTGGAAACTGATGAATACCTGCCAAGTTCCTCAGAGCTCCAGCAGACCACTGACTGTCAGAGAATGTGAGCAGAAAAGTTCTGGAAGTCACTATGATTTGGGAAATGTTGCTGTGCAGCATAAGGAATTGATAAAATCATTGAAGAAGCCGAGAAAGATCTCTAATCTTATCTCTGATCTTAAAAGTGACATAGACTCTAAAGGAAAGAGTTGTAATAAATATCTCTGTTCTATATAGCATCCAGGGAGAAGGGCCTGGCAATCCACTCCCAAGGCAATCCTGAAACAGTCAGCCATTGAAAACACTATGAGGGTCGCTATGAGTCGGATACTTACTCGACGGCACCTAACAACAACAACAACATATAGCATCCAAGTAAAAGTTGAGGCACTGGGATTTTGTAAAGAAACACAACAGAAATAGCAAGAAAAAAAAAATCAAAGAGTCAAATGGGGATCAATATCTATTTATAGAAGATCTTCCTTTTAAAAAAATCAATCATAATATTTCTTCTGAAAGGAAAATGGTTTTCAGTGCCCATAATGGTTGACCTCAACCAGACCTCGTAGTAAACAGTCCACTACTCTGATTGAGTTTAGTCACAGGGGAATATATCTTAAAACTGTTTTTAACAGTATGCACCAGGTCATTCAGATTGCTTATTAAAAACAAGTTCAGAATTTATGGAGTTATGAACCACGGTTGAGTGAGAATAGGAAGTAGTCACACAGATTGGCTCTCTCTGTGTGTCTAAGGGAGAGTAAATACTGAGAAGTCCAGAGCCGAGACAGCTGCCCTGAGAGCAATGTTCCTGCACACAGTGTTTGCGAGGCCGGTCTCAGACCAGTGAGAGAGAGGGACATCTCACAGAAGCTGGCTGATGGTTTGGGATCCCCCAGATGAGAATGTCATGTTTGTTGTTTTCTTGTTTTGTTCTTTTATTATTGGTCAAATTTGCTGTAGAAGAGTCTACTTGAGGACCATAGGTCTGTTTGCCAATTTAAGCCCCGTGGTGATGTACCAATTGTAATGGGAAATTATTAGGTTTTTCTTTGTGTCAAGCAATACATTTCTCTCACGTGTCTGTCAGCTTGTCGTGCGTGGGTCTGCATGTTGCTGTGATGCTGAAAGCTATGCCGCCAGCATCTCAGATACAGCAGGGCCACCCATGGTGAAAAGGTTTCAGCTGAGCTTCCAGACTAAGACAGACTAGGGAGAAGGACCAGCAGCCTGCTTCCCAAACAATTATCCATTGAAAATCCTATGAATAGCAGAGAAACACAGTCCAATATAGTGTTAGAAAATGAGCCTCTCAGGCTGGAAGGCATTCAAGAAATTACTGGGGAAGAGTTGCCTCCTCAAAGTAAAGTTGACCTTAATGACAGGAATGGAGTAAATCTCCTAGGACCTCCTTTTGTTGATGTGGCACTACTCGAAATGAAAAGAAACAGTGGCTTCAACATTGGGCTCCATCAGAAAAAGATCTTGTGCATGGCACAGTGTCAGGTAGTGTTTCATTCTGTTGTACATAGGGCCACTATGAGTCAGAGTCAGGCTCTACAACAACAAATCAATATACTAGGTCTTTGATAAACTATTGATATGGTATGGGAAAAGAGATGCTGTGATGGAAATCAACAGAGGACACCACAGAAAAACAGAACACAGTCAAATCTGGATTTTTTTTTTTTTTTTTTTTTTTTTTTTTTTTTTTTTTTTTTGGTGCTGGGGGTTGAACCCAGAGCTTTGTGCTTGCATGCTTTGCAAGTCCTGGACCACTGAGCTACATGCCCAGCCCATTATTTACTTTTTGAGACAAGTTCTTGCTAAATTACACAGACTGCCTCTGGTCTCAAACTTGCGATCCTCCTGCCTTTGCCTCCCAAGTCTCTGGGATTACAGGCATGTGCCACTGCACCGGGCTCAAATCTGGACTTTTAAACATGTCTTAATCATCTCACCCCTTCACAGAATCAGGTTATTAAGCCGTACCTTGACTAATTATCATTCACATGATTGCCTTACTTTCCTTGGTGGATAAGCTCCCAGAAGGGAGGCATTTTTGCGGTGAACTTCTTGTTGTGTGCTCCTGAATTCTCTAATATATCCATCCATTTCAATTAGATGCTGAATAAACCATTTCATAAAGAAAAGTGTGATAAATGTAGAAATAATTTAAATATTCAGTCTAGAAGGCTGTAAATAATTTTCTTCACATGATTTTCTTCAAAATGTATGTCTTTGTCACAAAGCAGACAGAAATATTTATTTTTATACACCTGAAGTATGCTACATGATCCTATAATATGTTTTCCAACAGAATCCCACCTTCCATACTTCTGTAGGGCTTGTTTTAAGTTGGCCCACTGGCTAAATGTCAGCCTGTAACATAACTCTTAGTAAACAGACCTTAGTAAACTCTTAGTAAACAGACCTCTTAGTCTGCTACTCTGATTGAGTTTAGTCACAGGGGAATATAAAGGTACTTACACATGAGCAGAGAACTTATTTTTTCCATTAGAGAAATGGCACTCTGGATTACCTAATATTGTGAATGTACCATCTTCATAGGTCTAACACCGTAATTTAATACATCAAAGGTCACAGAATACAAGACTCATAATGGACTTAAATACATCTCTGGTAAGTATTTTTGAACTCTAAATGTGAGTACAAATATTTCCATTTAGGTAGAACATTGAGACCAAGGTCGTCTACTTTTGGAAAAAGTCCAAATGGACTCTGGAGTCTCTTTTTCTGTCGTGATTATGGCACCTGCTTATAACCTTTGTGAGAAACTCACAAAGCCTCCTGGGGCTGACGTGGAGTCTTTCTTCCAGAAATGGTGACGTGATGTTCACCAGCACCAAACACTCTTGTTGGCCTGACCACTTGGTTTTTCCTGACGCTCTGGAATGCAAATTTTCTTAAAAGGTACATGCTGTGTCTTCAAGTTAACTTTCCATGCTCCAAATCTAAGCTTTCTGCAGATAAGAATGAACAACATGCAAGCATTAACAAAAAATCTCTGTGTGAGTCAGTACTGCTAATGGTTATAACAAGGGCAGGGACTGTTGTTTAATCAAAGTTACCGCTGTATCACTGAAGTGTTTTATATTTAAAGATAAATGTATTAGCAGGCAATAAATGTGATCACTAAGTACACTAATTTTTGTTTGTGTGTTTGATTTTCAGTCTACGTGGTCATAAAGTCTTCTACCTGCTGACCTGCCAATGTTGTTTGTTCCACTAGCACTGTGGTACATGCCTTTAATCCCAGCAACCCAGAAGGTGGAGGCAGGCGGATCGCAAGTTTGAGGACAGAGGCAGACTGTGCCACCTAGCAAGACTTCCTCCCAAATTTAATACAAAGGTGGGCTGGGGGCACAGCTCAATTGAAGAGGACTTGCCCAGCATGTGTGAGCCTCATTCCTGGGAGGCTGTGGAGAAAGGTTGGCTGAGGGTACTTATTTCAGGAAGCCCTACATTCCTGGGAACTATTTTTTGTGACCATCAGCCATTTGGAGAGAATACAAAATTACTTCCATTTAAATTCCTTTGTAATGTTTACTAAAGTAAAACTTCTAGGAATAAGAAGGGTACTATAAATCATCACTAACATATTTATTTCAGGGTTTTTGTATTGGTATTCAATGGTTATTTAGGATGGGAACTTTTATCATAGCAATAAAATGTTCTCTTTCTGCACATCTTCTATCTTTTGTATATTGTATGGCTTTTCAACCATAACAAAACTGAATTCAACAAGGCAAATATTTTAGAGGCTTGTACATCAGGTATTCTCAATCTACATATAGACCTTATGCATTATTTTCCATATAACATGTTGTTGTTAGGTGCTGTTGAGTCAGTGTCTGACTCAAAGCAACCCTATGTACAACAGATGAAACACTATTGTCAGTGCTTCTCTTCTGTTCATAGGGTTTTCAATAGCTTTTGTATGACATAGAGTAAACAAAACAATAGATTTTTTTCCAAGTCTCAGCAAGTATGCCTCAAAAAGAAATGATAATTCAGAATTCCCAAGTCCAGACTCCAGAATATTAAATATTTGGTTGTATCTCCTCAATTACTTGTTTTTATCTGACAAGGTATATACTTTCAATTTAAGTCAACTGACTAAACTTGTAAGAAAAATAGGAAAGTAGAAAACATTGAAAGATTTTAACAGCTATTCGAGTATAACATACAAACACACCTCTTAGAAGTGAGACATTTCTATTTTACACTGTAATCTCTCAATCAATAAATGTAATCACAGCAACCATAATGTAATTCTGTCTTATCTGTCTGGTGCCATTAGAAAGAAAAAGTTTCATCCAAATGCAGCTCTGTTATTGTCACTGTAGCTATAATTATTAAATTATAGACCTTTTGTTATCTCGCCCCCTTATTTCCTAGTACATCTCTCCCCCAAAAAGAAAGAAAATGGAACTTCCCAAGAATCGTGTTCATATTGAGTAACTGCAGGTCTGATCAAGACATGGCTGGGCGTTTTTTTGCTTTTAATATTCCTGTTTATAGTTTAGATTCTCAATTTTTTGCTGATTACATGAAACATGTAAATTTATGTTGATTTTTCCACTCACATTAAATGGAAATTAGTCAGTTATTATCCTAACTGAAGTAAAACTCTTATTTTTATTCACTCTTTTCTTAAATCAGCAAAGTCCACATTAATTTCAAGTCTACCTTCTCCTTTTTCCTCCTCTCTGAAAAACTTTCTGCCGGACAGCCCAGCCTGACGACCAGGGTCCTGAGGTTGGACACAAGGGCCTCCAGAGTATTTGTGACAGCGGGCTTATCGAGTCTGCCTGGCAAGCAGCTTCTCTCCTGCCAAGTCACCTCCTCCCATGTCACATTGTGTAATGAGATCTGATTATCTGAGTGCCATCAGGGGGTCCCCAGGGCAGCCACAGTCCCCAAGGCCCTCACGTCTGTGGAGGTCCGTGGAGGTGCTAAGTGCCTGCAACAGAGGTGCTCTGTCAGGTTCCCTGTTTGGTTTAGTCCAGAGTAGCCTGGCACCACCTCGTGTCCTGGGGACTTTTGTGCTTCGTCCTGGCTGCACAGAAAACCCTTTGCTTCCTTTCCTCCATGACATTATGTCTTTTGCCTTAAACCATTTGTTCTTCTATTTGCCCATCAAAGATTTATCAAACCCTTCTGCAAGCACTGTGGAAGAATCTGAGGATATAGAGATAAACCCAGAAAGCCTCCGAGGTCCAGAGATCACAGCGAGGTAGGGAAGGGGCCTGGTAGGTGCTGCTGAGCCACTAGAACTCCGTGTGGCTGGTGATGTCACAGTAAACAGGTGCTTTCAGAAGGAAGCATAATCCGGCCAGGTGTGGAGAGTGCCCAGAGACTGGGGAGGCAGAGACAGGAAGATCACAAGTTCAAGGCTTGAGGTTGTACATGTTTTCTTTGTCTGCATTTTATGTGTTTTTTATGTTTGAAGTTATATCAAGCAAAACAAAGCAAAAATTCCTCCATCCAGAAAGGGGTATTCCACATGATAGAAAGAAACCCAAAGGCCCTGTGGGCCTGAAATGGGAAGAACTTGGTGATGCAAAAGCAGATATGGTAGAAACTCACACTTCCTTATTTCCACAACTGTGCAATGTAACCCTTTGCAGTGAGCTATGATGAAGAAGATCTGTAAACTCAGCTTGGGCCAGGGGAAGATCTTCAGCTCAGATCTGCAGCTCCCAGGGAAGCTGGGAGTCCTCTAAAAGGGCCAGGCTTTGGAGAGTGCCCAGTGCTGCGTACATGTTGAGAGTAAAAACTGAATCCCTTCATTAATGCAGGGGGCGCAACTCCTCTCCTCTGATGGGGGGGGGGGGTTGAATGTGGCCTATGGGCTGTGCTCCTGGGGAAACCAGGAAGGCAGCGGGCAGTGGTGTGGTGGGCAGGGCTGCAGGCCTGTCCTGCAGCTGAGAGCTTTGATGCCAGGACTCCTCTTCATCTTTCCAGGCTTTATGACTTGGCAGTGGCCGGCTTCCTTTCTTTCTCAAAAGGGGGAGACACTCTGAGCCCTGCCCACTACAGGCCCCCTTGGGGCCTTGCTTCTCCACATCTCCTCAGGGTGGAGCAAAGCAACCTCCTCCCATTTCACAGATAAGGAAGCAGAGGTCCCAGGCCGAGTGGCTTTCCAGCCGGCACAGGCACACTGCGGGGCAGCGCCGGCCTCAGAGCCCCTCGCCAAGCTACCCTACACTGCACCACGAAGGTGCCTTGCATCTGGAAATCTGGTCAGGTTAAACTGGCCCTGAACCACCTTCTTTCTAGGGGGTCAGGAGAGGGTGAGGACGAGAAGGTGTTGGGCCCCCACACTGCCAGGACAACAGGACAGGTGTTGATGGGAGAGAAGCAGAGACACAGGGGAGTCCCCTCTGCTCCATCAGCTCAGTCTCCCCCACTCCTCCAAAGCTCTCCAGCCCTCTGTTGCTCCTTCTAGCTCTTTCCAGGCTTTGAAGCACCATTAGGACCTGAGGAACAAGACAACATCCTGCGTTACCACTAAAAATACTCCTGGAAGCTACCAGAGAGAGGGGTGGGCGGGAGAGGGGCTTGCTTCCAGGTTCTCTGGGATCTGCTGTGAAAGCAAGAAATACAGAAGGTCTCTCTCCACATGCGCGCACACCCATGAATACACACATACACATACCTGCGCGCACACACAGGCACACACACACACTCACACAACTAAAATGCACAGGGGCTGGCAGAAGGCAAACCTGGAGTCTCAGCCTCCTCCCTCACAGTTGTGCAGCCCAAGGAAAAGCCTCCACTTCCAGAGCTCCCCTCAGGAGTTGAGGCCAGGAGGCAGGAGCGGGACCCCATCCCTGAGGCAGGACTGCTGAGATCCTCCCACCCAACAACACCGAGAAAGCGCCTGACGTGCTGTGGAATTCCAAGGGAAGAGAAGAACGGGCTGTTCCCTAAGCAGTGTTTCCCCAGCATGACTGAGCCACCTGGCGCCAAGCACAGGATTCAGCCTCTTTAAGACTTGGACATTTCCCAGTGACTCTCTAAGTGGAATGCTTCCCCTCACCCTTTAGGTTGATCCCATGGCAGCAGCCACATCTGACATGCCCCAGGTATGAGAAATAATGACTATACTAGACCCGAGATTGAAACAGGAAACCAAAGGCTCTGCCCCGCTGTGCAGGTCTTCAGGTCTTCTTTCAAAGACCAGCCTCAGCTTGCCCTGCACAGTACCGCTCCCGTGGCTCATCTTGTGCTTAACGTGGCTGGGCCACAGCACCCAGATTCTCCCCAAACGTAATTCTGAATGTTCCTGATACCATGGTTTATGGATGACATTACTATTCAAATCAGTGAATCCTAATAAAGCAGAAGTGGCAGGGGGTGGGGGCTGTTCAGTCACCTAAAGATCTTAACAAAATACTGACCTTTCCTGAGCAAGAAGGAGTTCTGCCCACAGATCACTTTTGGTCTCAAACCACAGCCCTTGTGGGGTCTGCAGCCTGCCTGCAGGGCATCCATATATGTATGTATGTGTGTGTTGCATGTATGTTTTTATGGTGCTTCAGTGCCCACGCTCACACACCCCAATGGTGCTGTTTTCTGGAGAGCTCGAATGCTCAACAAATATTAAGTCTCGTTTACTCCCCCGAAGAAATTATTCTTCAGCCACCAAAATATTTCACTCTAAAAGAACCTTTTGGTTTTCCAAGTAAAATTTACTCAAAACCAGCATTTTGTTCCATGGTCCATTCCTTCCCAAGGATTTACTGACTCCCTCCTCATCTAATGGCCAACTAGTGGATGGAGGAGAAGAGATGCACAAGCGAACGGAGGACCAGGCCCACACTCAGCAGTGGAGAGTCTCAGGTGGCCACAGACCACAAACTTAAAAGTTACAGAAAATGAATATAACTGTGGAGCATCCCTAGTAATGACTAAAGAGCAACCCTAAGGGAACTTTGTTTCTCCATAAAAATACTGGACTTGGAAAAAGGAATTGCAGTTGGAATCATTTAATCTGCTTCTAATGTAGAAAATGGCAGTGAGTTCTGAATGGAATGTGAAGTTGCTGCTCCTTATAAGTGCCTGTGAATAAAACAGGTGAGGAGAAGGAGGAAAATTCAATTTAACACCTCTCCTGCCTTGAAAAACATACATGAAATGTCATGTGTTGCCATGGAAACAGTAAAATAAGGGATCTGTTTTAGAACACTGGAAGTTAGCGCAAGGCTGTCGAATACAGACTGTTGCTATTGCCTGCTACAGGACAGAAAAGGCTGAAAATGATTTGACATATTACCATCTTTGTGTCTACACTATTCCCTCCATCTGTGCATTGTGAGTGTGTAACTTCCCAGTGGTTACCTTTTGAGGCCAGTCTGTGGGAGGGGAGACAAAATGCTTGAACAGAAGATACAGAGATTAGTAGACTACAGTGAAAGTCATCGTGCACCAATTAGAATGTCTAAAATAAAAGACATTGTATCAAAGTTTAGGATAAGGAGGAACTAAAGCTCTTATATAGTCCCTCTAGAAATCATTTTGGGAGTTTCTTTAACCTGTTTCTAGACCTGTTTGTATGATCTATATCCTCCTCTTTCTGCTATCAAAGAGAAATGAGAGCATAAATCCATACAAACCCTTATGCACACTATGTACAAAGTGCCCCAGACTTTTATTTGTAGTATCCAAAAAGTAGAAACAATCCAAATGTCCATCAACCAGTGAATGAATAACAAATTGTAACATAGACATATAGTGGAATACTACTCATCAATCATAAATGAACTATTGTGTGGGACACAGTGGTCCATGCCTGTAATCCCAGCACTCAGGAAGCTGAGGCAAGAGGATCATGGATTTGAGGACCACCTGCTGTCACAAAAACAAAACAAACCATTAATATATGTAATAGCCTGTGTAAGTCTCAAAATAGTTGTGTTGAGTGAAAAAAGACAATCCAAAGAGTAGATATATTGTAAGATTCCATCTACATGGCATTCTAGAAAATTCAGTTTAATGCATAGTGACAGAAACCAGGCCAGTGTTTGCCTAAGGACAGAGTGGAGTGTCAGCAAGGATCAGGAGAAGGAGGTCACCAAGGACAGGAGGGGACTTTGGAGGGTGGCCGCTTCATGGAGTACTCAGACCCAGAACTTACCAGATTCCACATTTTAAATACTCATGGCTGCTATGCCTGTCATTCCAGAATAAAGATATCTGTGTTTTTCTTGCCTTTTGTTTTTTGTTTTTTGTACTGGGTGGTTGAACCTAGTGCTTCACATATATTTTGCAAGTATGCTACCACAAGCTGCACCTCTAATCCATTTTCAAGTTTTTATCTTGAGACAGGGCCTCACTGGTTGCCTCTGGCCTCAAACACGTGATCCTCCTGCCTCTGCCTCCTGAGTCTCTGGGATCACAGGCATGTGCCACCGTGTGGGTTTTCTAGGGAGCAAGAGGTGGAACCTGATGCCAAGTGCCCACACCCAGTAGCGTCTGAGTTTTTCTGGGCATAGATTACAGCTTCCTCCCAACCTCCCGCTCAGCCAGCTACCTGTGCTGTCTCGGGTACATGTTTTACAAGTCTCTCAGGTCACAGTTTTTGCTGCTGCTGTCACCAGATTATCAGCAAACACTTCCAGAACACCTGCTCCAGGCTGGCCTCCTTCCTTGCAGCTTGCAGCAATGTCCCCACCCCCAAAGCATGTGGTCTTCATGACTCCTGCTTCCTCTCCATTGTGAAATCTGACCTGCCTCTGAGTTCTGAGGGCCAGAACTTGAACTGTAGGAGTGGCCGAGGGAAGAGTGTCTGAGGGGAGTCAGGGGAAATAACTGGGCCATTCTGGCCCCAGAGGACATTGGGATGCAGGGAGAAAAACTTGCAGGCCATCATTCATACAGGAGGCCACCTCAACTCTCTCGAGGGTCCTTCCCCTGTGGGCTTAGGGTAAATATCTGGAACAGAGCCCCTCTCTCCAGACAACTGCACTACCATTTCTTGTAGCTTCACTCCTTACCAAGCCCCAGCTGCTCAATAAATGGAAAAAGCCATACAGAAAACCTGTACATCGAAGAAGCTAATAAACCCAAATTATTTTCACAATAAATATCCTGGAGCAAAAACAGATGTCTCAGGAAGGAAAGAACGCAGAGGTTTCCGGATAATATCCAGTCTAGAACACAGGCACTGTGCCCTTTATGAGAACATTAAATAGTCACAATTTACGCACGATGATTGCTAACAGCCATTAGCCCAATAATAACCCTTTCCTGCATTTCTGTGTATGCAGAGCAAATTGTGCTGATCTCTAAAAAAGACTCAATAATTCTTAGCATGTTTTGTTTGTCTATAAATTATTGGCTTAAACCGGACACCATGGCCCACACCTGTAATCCCAGCTACTTAGGAGACTGAGGCAGGAGGATGGTGAGTCTGAAGCCAGAGGCAGCTACATACCTGTGTGAGACTCTGTCTCAAAATAAAGTACATAAATAAGTTATTGTGCCAAAATGATTGTATTTGGCATCCTTAGCAATGGGCTTCCAACTAGACACTGAGGTCAAGAGCTTGGTGCCCAGAGAGAATGCCCAGGAGTGGGGCATCTCTAAGAAGTGAAAAATAAACCTAAGTTAAAAGTTATGAAGTACGTTTTAGTGAACCCTGTGTATTATCACTAAAAACCTTGAGACTCTTTCTACTTGAGTATCTTCCATCGTGAGGTTCTAAATTTGCATTTCCTCCCAACAGCACTGCTTCCCCAAACACCCTGGTACCCAGGAGCTCCAAGGAAGCTCAGCCACTTCAGTCCTGGAAGGAAATTCCCTCTGTGGCATCTCCAGTGTCCACTGGGCCTTTCTTCAACTCCTCCCTTGCACCTTCCTATCCTTCCCATGCCTACATATGATTCTGCACCAATCAACTCTGAGTTTCACAGGTAAATTTCTTAAAATCTGACCTTTGGAATGCTTTCTTGTACAATTTTACTGCTCTATCTCTGTTCCTGTGTGCTGGTCTGCAGGTTTAGGCTGCATGACCGCCCTGGAAGAACCACCTGTAATGCAGGCTCCTGATGGGACCCATAGCATCTGCCTCCTCCTGTGGTGGGGACGCTTTTGGAATCTTGGGAAGAAAATAATTCCCTGGTTGAATATAACTGGGAAATTGCAATGTTTCTTGAAATGTGTTTTTATATTTATCCTTACAAAAAAATATTACCATAACCCTAAAAACATGGAACTTTAAAAAAAAATCATGCCCATATCTTTTACTGTATGATAAAAGGGAAAAGCAACTCCAAGGAAGGTGATTCCTTAGAACATAAGCCCAAGTACACTCAATGTACCCAAGGCCAAGCTCGTTCTTGTTCTTTGGACAAATAGGAAATATGGGCATCTCAAAGAGGGAGAAAGAGTAGGTCTTAAAAACATAAACAGAGGATGTGGATGCTGGGTTTTTATTTAATTTACATTATGATTTGCTTTCTCATTGAATTTTCATAAAAATACCATGGTTAGATGCACTTAACGTTTTCCAAACTATAAAACAATTCCTCCTATGGTCTCCTTTTTCAGAAAGCCGTGAAATATAAAATAAAATGTGTGGGATCACTAAGAAAATCAGGGACATTGAAACAGAGTTATCAGACACAAAAGAAACAAATCTATGAAGTGGTAATACAGTTTCCTTTTTTCACTGCATTTTAAATAATAAGGCCTAATGGCATTTCTAATAAATAACAATTACAGGTAGAGTTGAGCATAAATAATATTTTGAAATACCCTTAACATCTGAAATAAAATTTTGTGGGACTATCTGTCATTTCTATCGGTGATGAGATTACAGATACTGCTGATACTACTAGGATTTGTTGCCTGCCTGCATATTTGGAAGAAATGGGAAGTTTCAGTTAGAAGTTAGTGAAAATAAATACATATTTTTCCCATCTAAATTCTCAGATCTCCTGAAGTCTGTTCTGTACTTTTAGCCAAAACCTTTCTATGCCTGTGGATTTGAGCTGGAGTTCTTCCCTGGAGCATCTCTGAGAGTATGCTAATCACCTCAACATGGGTATAGGGCTCAGGGTTACAAGGGATATCCCTTGGTGCTACTGACAGACACTTACAGCCCTGTAGAGTAATATTGTTGTTTTTGTTAGGTGCTGTTGAGTCGTTATCCGACTCTTAGCGACCCTCTGTACAACAGGGGAAACACTATTGTCAGTGCTTCTCTGCTGTTCATAGGGTTTTCAATGGCAGATTGATTTTTGGGAGGAGGTTGCCAGGTCCTTCTCCCAATGTAGAGTAACAAAATTTCATAAATTACTGAAAGACTAAAGATACTGTAAGAAGGAAAAAAATCTCCAGTAAAGAAGCAGCACAAAAGAGGGAAGGCAAAACCCCACAACCAGAATGAGAGTCATCAGGTCCGACTCAGGCAGGCTTACAGGGGTGGATAGGAAAAACCACCCAGGGAGCTCACTTCATGGCTAAAAGTACTGGATACAAAACAGTGTTAAAAGAGTTGATCATTCAATATGGCTTGGAACTTAATGTAAGAATCTCTTGTCAAAATTACACTGTATTCACCGATTACGGAGATGTTTAAACACAGCCAACTTCATTGTAGAAATCATCTTCCCCACAATTCTTTAACTGTCTACTTACTGGGGTGTGAGTTTACTGTGCATTTGGTGCACAAATGAATGAGTGAAAAGAATTTCATAGGATGCCTTTGGACTCCTCCGGGGCGGGGCTCTGGCAGTGCACTCACTCTTAGAGGGAAACCTAGCCGGAAGAGTTCCCACAAGAACCACTGGGTGGCAGATATTCAGTCCAAGAAAGGCTGCTGTCCTTGAGCAAAACTCAGGTGATGAAATGCATAGTGGTTTTGTTTTCTTGATTCTTCCTGTCGGAGTTTGTTAAAATCAAAGTGATTTTGTAAGCTGCTGAACTGTGGAATATTTTTAAGTCTGCTGTCCTGGAAAAATAACTTTATTGAATTGGGTTTTGAAATTGAATTTGAAAAAACAGTAACAAATACTCTTCTTGGCAAAGAAAAAATAATAATCAAAAGAAAATTTTCCATGCTGAGTGAGCTCTCTAGAAAGATTCTTATTCCTCACACCCCAAAATCTGTAAGACAAAGACCCCATATTCATGAAAGCCATTAAACTGTTACATATTATCTGAAGAAACAAAGTATATAAGGTAATTCACATAGCAAGACAGTGCCATTCTGCTTCTGTTTCATGGAAATTAAAGCTCAAGTCACCATATACCAAGGTCCACGGCCATGAATATAGAAAGGAGATATCAGAAGCACAGCCACCTCAACTCCACGTGGGACTAGCCCTCAAGCCCTCAGTCTCCTGGGCTGCATTTAATCCTGGATGTGATGTCAAAAGTAGGACATTGAGGGAAAGAGAGAGGCCACCTAAAGGAGGCTGTCCAGAATAGAAACCAGGCCATACAGGGAGCCGCCAGGGTAAACAGAGGTGCTCGATCAAGTGATGACAGAAGCCAGCCAAGGCTTTGCAGGGACACCGCACAGGCTGCCTTCACTCAGAAATAGGACAAGCAAGTTATAGAAAGGAAGAATCCACCTTGTGTGGGGAGGAACTTTTTCACCTAGGGAAACTGAGGTTTCCCAGGATGGGCTTTTCAAACAGAGGTTCAAGGGCAATTATCCTTCCTTACATAAATAACCACTCATAAGGCACACACCCTCCATGTGTCTGTCAGCTTGTGCTGTGGGGGCTTGCATGTCGTTGTGGTGCTGAAAGCTATGCCACCAGTATCTTAGATACCAGCAGGGCCACCCATGGTGACAGATTTCAACTGAGCTTCCAGACCAAAACCAGGGAGAGAGACCCAGCTGCCCTCTCCTGAAACAGCTACTGAAAACCCTATGAACAGCAGAGAAGCATTATAAAATAGAGTGCCAGAAAATGAGCCCCTCATGCTGGGAGATGCTCAAGAAATGACTGGGGAAGAGTTGCCTCCTCCAAGTAAAGAAGATCGTAATGATGGGAATGGAGTAAAGCCTCTGGAACCTCCTTTTGCTGATGTAGCAAAATGTTGTTGTTGTTGTTAGGTGCCGTGGAGTCGGTATCCGAGTCATAGCGACCCTCTGTACAACAGGGGAAACACTATTGTCAGTGCTTCTCTGCTGTTCATAGGGTTTTCAATGGCAGATTGATTTTTGGGAGGGGGTTGCCAGGTCCTTCTCCCAAGCCTACAGCTTCTGGTGTTCCCAGGCGGTCTCCCATCCAGGTACTAACCAGGCCCAACCCTGCTTAGCTTCCGAGATCTGGCGGGATCGGATGCCACAGGGCTACAGCTGCAGGCA
>VMDO01025795.1:0-27689 GCA_007922755.1 Pedetes capensis | reverse complement strand
TTTAGCTAACAGTTTTACCCATTAAAAATCATTTAGGTTGTATAGTTTCTATAGGCTGTACACACACATTGTTTCAGGAAGAAATACATCACCTCAGTTATTACTAATATCAGTTTATTTGATATATTCCAATCATCACTACAAACATTTAAGCATTAGGTTAAAGATATCTCTTGCCTGTTTACCCTGAGGTTAGTGAAAATTAGCTACATTTTATATGAGCAATTTTGAAAACAACTAGTGACAAGAATATTCATTTCCATGTAAATTGATGACATAGAAGGCAATCTTAATTTTACTCCTCAATTCTCACTGACACTCTTCTTATACAAAAATTTGTGCCCCCATTGTTTTCTTTCCCTCTCCCCTTCCCTCCCTTCTTTCATTCCTTCTTCCTTCCTTCCTTATTTCCTTCCTTCCTTCCTTCTACTTCCCTACCTTCCTTCTTACTTCTTTCCCTTTTTCCTTTCTTTCCTTCTTCTTCCCTCTTTTTATCTCTTTCCTAGTCCCCTTCCCGCCCCCCCTTCTCCTTCTCTCAATTCCATTTAGGTTATCTAGTTTTCGTCCATATAAGGCTGGAGGTATACCAATAATTTTTGTTGTTATTGTTTTGGCAGTACTTAAGGGTTGAATCCTTGCACATACTTTGCAAATGTTCTACCACTGGGCTATACCCTCAGCCATTTTTATTCTATTTTATTTTTTCTTTTGAGACAGGGTCTCACTAAGTTACATAGGCTGTCTCTGGCCTTGATCCTGCAATCCTCCTGCCACAGCCTCCCGAGTCTTTGAGATTAGAAGTGTGTACTGCCACGCCCAACAATGGTACATTTTTTAAAAGGATCATTAGGAATTTCAGTCATTCATTCAACATTTATTAAGTGTATCTCTATACCAGGAGCTGTGGAAAGTATTGGGAATAGAACAAAGAATAAGATCAACTGGAGCCCTAGAAATAAAGACAATCTTTTAACAAGGAGAAAAAGGTACCGTAACATCTTACACTATGAGAAATACAGAGCATTAGGGAAAATACAGTGAAGATAATATGGATATCCATATCAAAAACACTGCAGAATTTATGTTTAAACTGAAATCTGAACAAGTGTACAAATGAGTCGGAAATGCTCCAGGACAGTGAACAATACATATAAAAGGATGAAAAGAGAAAGGAGGTATTGTATGTTGAATATACAGATTTTATCATAACTTTGTAACAAAATGCTCTTTGAAGGTTATGTTGCTTATTTTTGTGTTTTCTCTATCAAGAGAAGAAAAGATTCACAGATTTAAAACCATATCTACCCATAGAGGTCAGGAATCCTTCTTGTATGTTTAAGAACATTCTATCTCTGATGAGTGAGTTGCTTTTTGCCTTGGGGAGATGCAGCTAGCCTCCTATGCCTGAAAGGTACTGAAAAAGAGAGGAAAGTCCTCTTCAAAGAGAGGATTCTTAAAGAGTGGAGGCCAAAGCTCACTCAGGATGTTGGCTGATTAGGGTTAATTGTTTATTTTTCAACAAAGATTTATTGAATGTATTCACAATGATAGAGACATGGCCTTGCACTCTTGGAACTGAGCTACTAATGGAAAAGCAGAATAAGGAGCTGGAGGAACTGAGGTTTTCGAAGTGTGCCTGGCAGTTTGAGAGGCCTCTGACAGAGCTCGCTCCTCACCTGGGAGCAGAGTCACCTGGGCAGATACACCCATCTGGTCAGGGAGTAGAGGACCAGCAGTCAGCAGCAACACCCCACAGGCCAGGAAGCACTGGTAGCAGTGCTTGTAGCAGACAAGTGGATTTTTTCCTACTTGGAATTAGACATGAGAAATATCTCTAACTTTGCTCTCCATATACCTTGAGAGATTTTAAAATTATTCCTGATTTGGTATACCTTTGGTATAAATCTCTGGAATCTGCTTTTTGCATATGGTTATATGTATGTATATAACATATACATACATATATATGGTTATATATATGTATATATGCCTGCAGCTGTAGCCCTGTGGCACCGATCCCACCAGATCTCGGAAGCTAAGCAGGGTTGGGCCTGGTTAGTACCTGGATGGGAGACCGCCTGGGAACACCAGAGCTGTAGGCTTGGGAGAAGGACCTGGCAATCCCCTCCTAAAAATTAATCTGCCATTGAAAACCCTATGAACCGCAGAGAAGCACTGACAATAGTGTTTCCCCTGTTGTACAGAGGGTCGCTATGAGTCGGATACCGACTCAACGGCACCTAACAACAACAACAACAACATATGTATATATAGTATGGACCTTCTCTTACACATTCTAGTACTCAACTTTAAATTTCAAACAACCAGACTTGTAGGTAACAAAATCTCTTTAACTAATTTTCTCTGTTCAGAAAGGAAAATTAGATAGGTGAATGGCTACTTACATAACAAGATGGACCATGGGAAGGACATCCTAAACATATGTAAACACATGGAGGCATAATGAGTCTCGGGAATATAAATAGTTTGATATATAGTTGGATGGAAGGAGTTGAGATGACACTGATTATATTAATTATTTGAGAGAGAACTACTACATATTTCAAGCATGGCTTAATAGACAAATTTGGGAAAGAGATAAAGAAAAATTTATATTATTCTGGTAAATAAGTATATTAATTTAAACAAGTATAATGATCTGTGATTATGAAATTAAATACAAAATATTTACAGGCTAGCAATAGAAGGACTATGACAATTTATGTCAATAAATTAAATGCAAAGAAAAAGATGAAGATCCTACTTTAAATGATTTTCACATAATCATTTTATTCATTGAATGTTGACTATGCATCTGTTATAGTAGGCATTTCTCTAAACCCTAGTGATATTGGTAAGCAAAGGAGGCATGCTTTTTCTTTTATGTAAACTGATTAGGCTTTATTATAAATTTTTAGTTGTTTAAATATTGCTTTAATTAATATTCAATTTAAATACCCACCTGAATGAGTAGCATTAAAGACTGGCAACCCTCAATTTTTGTGCAGATTGAGCAACCAGGACTCTCACCCACTTCTGTTAGGAGTGTGAAACAGCACAATCTATTTGAAGAAAATAAATGTTTCTTATAGAACAAAACTTGCATTTTCCTGATGACTAAGCAAATCTGATTTTAGAAATTTACCACCCTCGCCTTAAAAGTTTGGGTTTCCAAGTAAACTTGTTCAATAATATGTATAGCAATTTTATTCATAATAGTTCCAAACTGAAAGCAGAGTAAAAATCCATCAATAGGACAATGGAAAATAAAATATGAAATATCATACAGTGAGGTACTTCTCAGCAATGTAGAATAATCAGACCTGATACAAAGAGCAACAAAGATAAACTGCAAAACATTATTCTGAGTAAAGGAAGCCTGGCATGGAAGATTACACACTGTGTTCTTCCATTTGTACTGCATTCTAGAACAGGTATAGCTAATCAATTATGAAAAAAAAAAATAGAACCACAGTGGTCTTTAGGGTAAGAGCAGGGAATTTCCTGAGAAGGTTCTTGAGGACTCTTCTGGGATGATGATTATGTTCTATCATCTAATGTCCCGTGGCAGCCTGTGAGCTACAGGCACTGAGGTATCCACTGTATATAGATTTTACCTCAAAATATCAAAAGGAGCTATAAACAAAATCAAAATGACTAGCTGGGCACTCGTGACACAGCCTGTAATCTCAGCAACTCAAGAGGCTGGGGCAGGAGGACCATGAGTTTGAGGCCAGTGGCAGCCTATACAATTTAGTGAGACCCTGACTCAAAAAATCAATAAAAAGGGGCCAGGAGTGTGGCTCAGTGGTTGAGTACTTGCCTATCAAGTGTGAGGCCCTGGTTCTGCCAAAAACTAAAAGCAAAATGACCTAAATAATAGTGTGGATTCAGTCCCCATTTTGATGAAAGATTGTTACTGTCCGTTATTTAAAATCAAAATAAATTTGTGTTTCTTCTCTTCAGCATAAAAGAAATTCTATCTGACTCCTTTTTGGAAAGCTTTTGTCATTCTTGAAGATTATTTCAATATTGACAGAATTCAGATAATAGGCACAAAATGAGAGAGGTTTCTGTTCCAATAGTTATCGTATTTTTTTTCTGGTCACTGTGTTGCCCTGGAATCCAGTCTTCTGACTTTCGGTGGGTGCTAATGCCTTATGTGGACCCATCTACGTCAGGCCAGGTATGATTGTAGTGAGTACCACCCAAAATAGCCTCTAGACATGCCGCCTTTATGCTGTTTTGAAGATGAGCAGTGGGCAAGGTGTACTCTACCTTCTGGGCCAGGGTACTGTGTTCCTGTATCCAGCTAATCAGCTGGCTGGGACAGGAGGGGTACTTGAGCAGAGGAGTTTGAGATCAGCCTGGGCAACACAGTGAGACCCCTCTCAGGAAAACAAACAAACAAACAATAACAAAAGATTTGTAACCCTTGATGAAATTCTTCATCCTCATGACTTTCTCCCTGTGAAGCTGGCCACTTCTTGGCCCTTTACCCTTCACCTTCAGGTGTCCAGGACTGTCTTATCTCTTGACGTTAAAATGAAAAAAGAAAAACTGATTTTAGTAATTCCTTGAAGCAAGGGTTTTCATGCTCATTAGATCAAGATCTGGGCTGGGATTTAGCTCAGTGGGTAGAGCGCTGCGCTGCAGTCTCTGAGGCCCCGAGTTCAATTCCCAGCACTGCAAAAAATGGGAGAAGGGCCTGGCAATCCACTCCCAAGGCAATCCCGAAACAGTCAGCCATTGAAAACCCTATGAAGGTCGCTATGAGTCGGATACCGACTCAATGGCACACAACAACAACAACAAGATCAAGATCTAGTCAAATTTGTGGTATTCAGAAAGAAACATACCTCTTAATCTTTTTAAACCTCTTATAACAAGGAGATCAAAATGTACATAAATTATCCTTCCACAAAAATGTATTTGCAAAGATCTGAGAAACTTACTCAAAATGCAGACACCAAGAAATTACTGTTTGTGTACTGCAGATCTTTCTAAGCTTAAACCAGCTTGCATTCTGATCTATTACTTTAACTTTTCAACTAAGAAGAATCAGGAATTGATGCTATTGGACAACGGAAGTTTATGATCAAAGTCCCAACTCCAGGTCCAAATAGCAGGAGATCCATAAAGAAGTGGTAAAAGGAGATCAGAGTACCATCTTCTTTAATTAATAAGAATGGACTTCCTCATAGTGACCCAGAGAATTAGGCAAAAAATAACCACTTAGTAGTTGGCAAACTTGATTCAGAGAAGCCCTTCTTTCCATGTGGGCAAACCAGATCCCCAAGAGAAGAAATATGTTTATGAGCCAGGAAAAACTTGTTTAATTTTCATTTATTTTTCTTGAATTCACCTCTCATATGACCAGTCTATGTACTCTTAGGAAGACACAGCAAAGGTTGAAAGATTGCTGGGAATTACTATTATGGATGTTCTTGGATAAAGAGAGAAACTCATAAGTGGGGAAGAAGCATTTTCTCATAACAACCAGAATGATATTTTAGTAAGTGCAAACTGATTTTACATTAATCTTTGAGCCCAGCCAGAGTGACCATCTGAAAGGAGCATGAAGTCATCCTTCATCCAGGTAGATTATAAGATTTTTCAATAGTTTAACTTTTGTGTTTCTGACAAATACTTACACTGTATGAATATATGAGGAAATGGAAATTTTCTAAACAAAATATTTGAGTAAACTAATGGAATACTGGAAAGAAAATGAAAGTACACTCTCATGGAGTTGATTTGGAAATACCTGAAGTAGACTGCAGACAGTGGCTGAACTTGTTAACCACTAAGGCTGTCCTAGGATCACCATACAAGTACTTCAAAATCTGAAGTTGAAATCTAGAAACACAAGTCATCCAAACAATCTTAAAGAGACACAGAAGTGAAAGCAAAACAAAAAAGATCCTAAAGCTATAAATTAATAGGAAAATAAATTGGATAAACACAGGCATACAGCAAGACTCAAAGCAAGCAAGAGTCATGTTTTTCACAGAGCTTACTTACATTTTAATTCAGGGGAATAGCTAACAGATAATAAGTCCATATAAAATGAGTACATGAAAGGAAGAATAATCCTAATTATTAGGGTAAGCTGAAAGAGAGTGATTGGATGGGGTGGAGTGGGGATGGGGCTGAAAGGAATACTAGGTAGATGGAATAACAATTGTAAAAATCTTGAAACAAGATTGTATTTGTTACATTCAAGGAAGAGAAAGAAGAGCTTTGAGGCAAGAGTGGGGGAAGGTGAGAGAGGATGTCTGAGTTAGATACCCAGTGCAGGGGGTCCTGCTGGCTCCAAGTGAGAGTGCTGTCTTTCTCTTTCCAGGTTGTCCTCTGAAACCATTCCTCTTCCTCCGCTTCCCTTGCTGAGCATTTTAATCCTGAAGTTCCTCTGACTAGAGTGATGTAGTCACACACACTTGGGGTGGTGGGCCCCGGTGGGCCACAGCTCCACAGTCTGGGAGCTGAAGTAAGTAGAATGTGCCCTAGGAGCACTGAGTAATGTGGGGCATATGAGTGCGGTTGAGATGAGAGGTCCACACAGACGAGTGGAATGCAGGAACCACCATGGGTGAGGCGTTTCCACGTGGAGTGACAGCCAGGGTGGGAAGTCAGGGCCTAGAGGAATGTGCAAGGAACAACAGAAACAAACACAGGTCATTACAACAAGAGCACTGATAAAATGAGTGTGTGAGGAGAGTGGGAGCCGACTTCTGTCCCCTGGAACTGGACATAGATGAGGATCCATAGTTTCTAATGATGATCACAGTGATGATCACAGATCATATGTGTGTGTGCACACACCTACACACATGCACTTCTGTTCCTGTCCCTGACAAGAGTAGAAGCAGCACTGCCTCTGTAGCCATGAAGACACCTAGCACCCAGACCTTAGCTTCTAAATGCCCTTCATTACTGGTTGAAATAAAGGATTGTGGAATGTTTGCTTCTAGAACTGAGATGGGGAAAGGACAAGAGTCTGGAATATCTTCTGCTGCCAGAGAATTACTCAGATGGTGACAGGGACTCACAGATGACAGAACCTGACCAAGGAGCTCCTGTTTGGCAGACAGAACCAACCAACTACCCAATAAGTGATATTTGTGCTTTGTAGCCCATTGGAGAAGCTATGAATCCGTAATGGTACAGAGAGATGATGAAAAGTTGAATGAAGAATGTCCCATTTATGTAGTTGGGAAGTATCATCCGATAAGACACTTACCCAATTACAAGGATAAAAGTGTAATCTTACCTTGAGAAAGTTAATCAGATGATCAGTGTGATGTCATTGGCAATGAGAGGAATCCAAGTTGTGTGCCACCTGTTAGGATGTAGGTGACAGCAACTGTCACTTCCATAAGGTTCCCCTGAAATAAGCATAATATGAATGTGAAAAAATATCATGGAATCCCAAATAAATGGGAATTCACAAAAGAACTTGAAAATCTTGAAAAGTGTGGTCAGGAAAGTCAAGAGAAAAAGGACTGGACTGCAATAGACTGAAGAAAACAAAACAGACATGACATACACACAGTGCAATTCCTCAGGTGAAACATTGTTACAAAGGACATAACTTAGAGAATTAGCAAAATTTCGGTGAGTTTTGAAACTTAGATTGTAGTAATGTTGGTGTCACATTAAGTTCCTGATAGTGATGATTGCATTGTGGTCACACAGGAGAATGTCCTTTTCTTATGGGGGATACACACTGAGTATTCAAGTGTGATACTTAGTTTGCAACATATTATAAAAATGATTTAGGAGGAATATTAATTTTTAGTAATGACTTGACCATTTTATGTAAGTTTAAGTTTGTTTCAAGTTGAATAAAAATTTTACTGGAAACAGTTGGTGATTTTGTGTAGGCTGTAAATGATGTTACTTTTGTTTGAAAAGACATATGGTTGCTGTTGTGTAGACAAGACACTTGGGATGAAGATAGAGAATGGACAAGTGTCAAAAAGGAGAAAGAATTAAGATGGCATTGTCAGAATTCAGAGGAGGATGAGGGTGGCTTGACCTAGGGATATAATTGGGGAAGTAGTGAGAACCATTATTGTGTGTGAGTTCTCTCTTGAGATCATGACTGTCAAAACTTGCTGGGTATGGAGTACTTAAGGAAGATAAGAAAGTTATCTAGGATGACTTGGCCTCCCATGTGTCTGTCAGCTTGTCATGCTGTGGGGGCTTGTGGGTTACTGTGATGCTGAAGGCTCTGACACCAGTATTTCAGATACCAGCAGGGCCACCCATAATGGACAGATTGTAGCTGAGCTTCCAGACTAAGACAGACTAGGGAGTAGGACCTGGCAACCCATTCCTAAAACAACTGGCCATTGAAAACTCTATGAATAGCAAAGAAACACTGTCAGATGTAGTGCCAGAAAATTAGCCCCCCAGGTTGGAAGGCACTCAGAAGACTACCGGTGAAGAGTTGCTACCTCAAAGTAGAATCTATTTTAGTGAAGGAAATGGAGTAAATCCCAAGGGACCTCCTTTTGCTGATGTGGCCCAACTCAAAATGAGAAGAAACCCAATGTCTGCAACAATGGGCTCAAACATCAAAAGACTGTGTGCATGGCACAGCATTGGCTAGTGCTGCTGACCAAGGGGCTCCTGTTTGGCAGACAGGGTAGCTGTCTTCATAGGGTAGCTATGAGTCAGATCTCAACGGCACCTAACAAACAAAAGTCACTATTATTAGTAGTAAGTAGCAGTAAAAGCAGCCTTGTGAGGTAGTTGTAAAGACTTCTATAGTACATGACTTTTTAAATTTAGAAGTAATTATTTAAAGTTAAATACTTAAGTTTAAAATGTATCAAAGAGAAATGGAAGAAATAGTAAAAATGCTATCAAATATTAGCATTCAAATTTGTGGCTATGGCTAATAGTTTTTTCAAATCTTATAAATAATGCACATTTCCCATAGTTTCTTGTATTCAAAGAAAGGGAAAATGTTTAAAATTTTTATTATTACTTTGGTCCAGGAAAATTGCCTTAAACCATGTCAATATTTCTAAAATTTTAGATATAGCCATTTTGTACAATATTCACTCCAGAGAGGTGAATGTTCTTGCTGCTCAGAACAGAACATACTTTTTTCAATACCCTCCTTCCTAATCCAATTTTATATTCCCCATTTAGTATGCCTAATCATTATGCTAGGGCTCGTTTGAAAACAGTTGTTCTTAATTGTAAAATTGAACTGTGCCCCGTTAAGCTCTTGCCTTGCTGCTTCTGAGATCCTTGGTGGTTTGGGATGTGGAGATGCATCCGTATTCTCTCTCTGCCAGTCCTTTTCATCTTTTCTCTCTAATGCTCTCCCTTCAGTGTTCGGCTGCTAAGTGGTTCCAGTGTATGTCTGATTTAATTTTCTAATGACTGATGCATTGTTATCACTGCTGATATGCTGATATCTGACATAGCAGGAATGCCACCTGTGTCTGAGAATTCAGAGCCACCAGGACTGTATATTCTAATGGAGCAAGAGGAAATATGTAGAATTAAGTAGAAGGAAACATTCCAGTTCTGTCCATTAACTTTAGATGTTTAATTTTGTAGCAACTGTAATTGTAAAAGGAAACACAGTGGGAATTACATGAGCTTTTTAATTAACCTGCAAAGAAAGAAAGGCGAAGTATAAGTATTTTTATGAATTTTTTCAAAATGCAACTTTTTAATTTGTGTATCATTATTTGTACATTTATTCACTACTTATGAATACTTTTATTGTTCAAGGCAGTTGCCTGGAAGCTGGGGGAAATACAGCTACATTCCCATTTTCAGAGAATCTAGAGTCTACTTTCCAACATACAGTTTTACCATATTAAATCTCCCAGGTTCAAGGATACCAAGGTTTTTTATTTTTTATTTTTATGGTGATATAGTAGAAAAGATTAGTGCTGCATGCATTCACATAAAAATCCCACATGAAGTACTTCTTAAGTGTATAATCTCTGTAAATTACTTAACCTTAGGGAGTTTTAGACTTGAGAAATGTAAAATGCAGTATCTATCCTGTCCTCTATGAAATGGACATTGGTTCCGAGGCACAATTTTAGAATTCTGCAGGCTTTTGTGAGAAAGAAAATAAGCCCTGTGGATGTTTCTGATCCAGGAATTCACCTGTACAACCAGGGTAATAAAAAGATGAGAGGACACACTGAATTTGCCAAACTGTTTGATACCAGAGTTCTTGCATTGATGGAGGCAATTAATCCATTAGTCCATTAATAAACTCAGGACAGTCACGTTTCTAAACTTGATGTTGAACTCTACCCTAGTTAAATTTGTCACTCTAGTATCTGGTTGGCATATGATGCCATTCCTACCTTCTGGATCACTACCTTGCATGGGTTCTTCTGTAGGAAAGCCCTGTTTACCACTTTGCCTGCTGGATTATCTGACATAGCAACCTTACTGTTTCTATGGAGATGCAGGGAAGATCTGTCAGTTTGAACTATAAACAAGAAACTTCCTCTATTTACACAACTAGATCTTATTGCTGGGGGGTCTTTGGGTTTTAGGAAAGAACATAAATTGCACTTTAAGGCATTTGTCTCATTGCCACCAAAATTTTGCCAGGGGTCTCAGAGAAGGGCAGGTAACAAGGCAGGAGTCAGTGAGGAATCATGTCTGGTGTCCCATCTCAGGAGGTCTTGGAAGCTAAGCAGGGACTGGCCTGGTTAGCCCTTGGATGGGGGACCACTTGGGAACACCCAGTGCTGTAGGCTAGGGAGAAGGACCCTGCAGCTCACTCCAGAAACAATCAGACATTGGAAAACCATGTGAATAGCAGAGAGGAACTGACATAGTGCCAGGCATGGTACAGAGTTGGGGAGTCTTTTATTCTGTTGTGCACAGGGTCTCTATGATTCCGACCCGACTAGATGGCACCTAACAACACCACAGAGGTGTTGTTATTCACACACGAAATCACAGGCAGATGTTGCACTAAATCATGACATCTTATAAAACCGTGGTTGTAGTTGGATTTTCATTCAAAAACTCTACTGACTATGATAAAGGACATTTGCCTCAAAACATAAAAAGGTGCTACACATATTTATCGAAGGCCAGGGTTTAGCTCAGTTGGTAGAGTGCTGTTCTGCACTTTCTGAGGACCTGGGTTCAGTCCCCAGCACTGCAAAAATGGGAGAAGGGTGTGGGAATCTACTCCTGAAACAATCTGGAAAACATCAGCCATTGAAAACCCTACAATGGTCCCTATGAGACAGACTTGAATCAAAAGCACCTACCACCACCACCACCACCACCACCACCACATATTTATTAAATAACTTAATTCTCCAGAACCTAGTACAAATCTATATGAATATTAAAATCCTTTGATAGATTGAAAGCAGTAGTTTTGTTGCCCTAAAGGTTGAGGAAGTGGTTAAATTCCCTAAGGGTTTGAAAACTCCTTAATTCTTCCACCATCAGACCTTCAATATGACTTCACTGTTTTGATCCTCTCTTTCTTCCATAACAAAAGCAGTCTGTGTGCGTTCCTGCTCGCTCTCTCTCTCTCTCTCTCTCTCTCTCTCTCTGTGTATATATATATATATATATATATATATGTATATATGTATATATGTATATAAATGTATATATGTATATATATGTATATAGATACATATATGTATGTATGTATGTATTCTCCCTCCCGCTCTCCCTCTCCTTTTTCCCTCTCCCGCTCTCCCAAGAATTTTGCTTCCTGTCTTACCAACCTTCTCTTGATCCTTCCACTCATTTCCTGAGTTTCTGCTTAAATGTTTCCAATATTGCAAATACTTCAGATGAGGTATGTCACCCCAGCATCCCAGAGGGTGATTCTTCAAGCCGCTGAGGGGGGTATGGAGGAACAGGATGAAACTGTTTGATACCATGTGAGAATTTTTAAATGTGGACCAAAGGAGAGATTAGTGCTGGACCCAGGTGGTATATTTTTATCACTCTCACATTGTGTGTTAGGTGTTGTCTTTTTCAATGTCATAAATGGAAGAACAAGTTTTTATTTTGTTTTTCTAGAAATAATTGCCTCTAGAAATGTGTGCTAGTTCCTTGCATGCTGTTCTGCTCACTGAGAAGCTGGCAGTGACCTAACAGTTGTAACAAGGAATTTATTTTGACTGAATAATCACCTAGTTCATGGAACATTAAAAATTGATTTTTTTTTTCAGTACTGAGGGTTGAACCCAGGGCCTCGCGCTTGCATGCTTTGCAAGTGCTGGATCACTGAGCTGCACCCCCACTCTACTTTCTTACTTCTTGAGACAGGGGGTCTCCCTAAATTATGCAGACTGCCTTTGGTCTTGAACTTGCAATCCTCCTGCCTCTGCCTCCTGAGTCTCTGGGACTATAGGCATGTGTCACCTTGCCCAGCTTAAAATTGATTTTTATGATTAGGTGATTAATGAGAATAGTTCCTTAAAATACTGTTTACTAAGAGTTAAAATACAACACAAAATCGGAATTGTTATCTTCTTTGTTAATAATGGAGTGAACATTCAGGAACGTCTAATGTGAATGGAGTAAGTTAGAGAGAACTGCTATGTAAAATTTATTTTGGTAACTACTTTGCTGTTCAGTAAGCAGCTTGTTAGTCACACAACTGCAACAGCATCTTTCTCTTTTTAAAAAATATTTTGGCTTATTTCACATAACCCCACAAACAACCTCCTTAAAGGATATGCTGAAAATATGTTTAGCAAAACAGATTTTAAGTACACATACCACAAGAAAATAAAAGAAGAAATAAAGGAGAAAGAGAGAAAGAAAGATAGATAAAGAAGGTAACCATATATGATGATGGATAAGTTAATTTGCTTGACTGTAGTAATCACTTGAAAAAATATGTATATATGGTTAAAGAATCTACAGTGTTCAAAGAGAGTTTACTGAAGGCAAGAGCAGGAAGCATATACAGAAGTATGGAGGGTCACCGCAGGTGGTTAGATAAGATGTGGGAGCCCAGTAGCTGAGCTGCTGGAGGCACAAAACCCATCTCAAGTCAAGGTGCTGGCAAGGCCAGTTCAAGGCAAAGGCAAGGCCAGGTCAAGAAGAAGCCCAGAGTCAGATCTGGCTGGACAGCACTTTGAGTGGACTGAGTCAAAAAGGGTGACAAAAGCCAGGCATGATGCCACAAGCCTGTAGTCCCAGCAACTTGGGAGGCAGAGGCAGGAGGATCGGGACTTTGAGGGCAGACACAGCCTGGGTAACTTAATGGCACCCTCCCTCAAAATAAGAAAACACAAAAAGGGAGGAGAAGGAGTGCAGTTTGGTGTAGAGCACTTGTAAAGTGTGTGCAAGGCCCTGGGTTCAACCCCTAGTACCACACACACAGAAAACAGGCAGGGAGCTCTGAGCTGAAGCCCAGGGGCAGAGCTGAGAGCTCCTCGCCTGTCCAAGACACACAGCAGAAGTTCTGAGGACAGGCTGGGGGATGCAGTGCCCCTCCTTCTGTGAGGTCCAGGTGAGGGAGTTATGTCACGTGCTGGCCTGTGGGTCATGGCCTGGTTCTGCTGATGTACGTTTGATATGTCCGTGGTCCATGAGTTTCTGCCTTGGTGGTTCACATGTGGCAAGATTTGATGCATATGAGCATTATTTTCAGTCTGTTTATGCTCATTGACAGTTGTTGGTGGTTTCTGTGCACAAACAGGGAGCTGAGGCACCTGCATTAGCACTTACAACCTAACATGGAGAAAACTGTTGTTTGCTAAAATGGAGTCACTCAGGGCCAGGCACAGCCTGAATGCCATAAATTTACAAAATCTGGAGTAATTTAGATTGGAGCACACCCTATTAGCCCCTTGTGTTTCGTTATTGTGAGTGTGTGTATGTGTGTGGTACCGAGGGTTGAACCCAGGGCCTTGTGTAGATAGGTATGAGCTCTACCACTGAGTCGTACCCCAAACCCCGTTTTTGTTTTTGTTTTTTTCATTTCTTATTTTGAGGCAGGGTCTTGGTAAGTTGCACAGGCTGCCTCTGGCGTTGAATTCATGGTCCTCCTGTCCAGCCTCCGGACTTGCTAGAACTCTGGCCGAGCACCACCGTGCCTGGCTTGTATTTTATTCCTAAGGAATATTCTATTTAAAAATGAGCAACTAACCTCCATATTCACTATTAAGTAACAAAATACTTTTAAAATATGCATCACATTTAAGTAACAGATGTAGTACTCGGAAAGTATATAAACAAAACTGACTTTTAGTAGCTTAGCAACAATATGCCTGTAGCCATAGCCCTGTGGCATCCGATCACGTCAGATCTCAGAGGCTAAGCAAGGTGGAGCCTGGTTAGTACTTGGATGTGAGACCACCTGGAAACACCAGGTGCTGCGGGCTTGGGAGAAGGACCCAGCAACCCACTCCCCAAAAATCAATCCGCCATTGAAAACCCTATGAATGAATAGCAGAGAAGCACTGACAATAGTGTTTCGCCTGTTGTAGGTAGGGTGGCTATGAGTTGGACACTGACTCAATGGCACCTAACAACAACAACAACAACAAGAAACAATTTGAGGAGTTGGGGTTTTTCTCAGTTAGTAGAGTGATGTTTTGCACTCTGTGAGGACCCAGGATCAATCCTCAACACCACAGAAACAGGAGAAGGACATGGCAATCCACTCCTGAAGCAATCCCAAAACAATCAGCCATTGAGATCCCTATGAGGTTCACTGTAAGTCAGACCTGACCCAGTGGCACCTAACAACAAGCAGTAATATACCAGTTTGAGTTGGATAATTTTTTCTTCTTTTATTAATATATATTATACAAAATAATGGGTTGTGTTGTGACATTTTCATATTTTTAAATTTAAGATATATATATGTATATATATATATGTATATATATATATATATATATATATATATATATATATATATATATATATATATATATATATATGGCAATAAAATAGTCTAAGGAATTAACCTTACATGTGGCTTTTCTTACTATCCTTGTGAATGTGATGTCAAATAGCACTTTTTTTAGAGGAGTTTTAAGGTTAGAGTTAAGACTGCACAGCCCGTACCGGTGTTTCCCTTATCCCATCTACCCTCACTCGTGCACAGGCAGCCTTCCCCAATACCCGCTACCAGAGTGATATGTTTCTTAGAATTGATGGGCCTGCTTTGACAGATCAGACACCCAAAGTCCATAGTTCGTGGGAGGGCTCACTCTTCCTGTTGTGCGAATGTGTGATGCTGTGTTTCCGTGAATTTGCTGACAGGAAAAGGCTGTGCAAGTGCTGGTACTGGCTAAGCTTTCTCCGCGCTTTTGCTTTTCTTCTGCGTCCATTCTTATGGGACACAGACAGCATCAGTGAGATTTGTAATATTAAGGGCACCAAATAAAAATTGATGCACATTTTCTGAGTAAAAGTAATGCTTGTATATTATCAATGAAATGTAAAATCCCTAGATATATAATGGAAAGTAAAAATACTATGTTTATCAGGTAATAAAATATAATAACTTCATTTATTCTTTATTACCTAAACATTTCATTTGGTCAAATACATGTACTTTGAATTGATCGCTAAAGTACTTACTGCCTTTTATCAGATATTTCAGTTGCAAATTTAAAATTCAGGTTAGAAGATGTTCAAGTTAACTGCCAAACAATGTAAGTGTAGAGATGATCAATTTATACACCATCTCTTTACTCATATATACCATAATACTGGAAACATCTACAGCCAGGTAAAATTTTTCAATAAATGAAGTATAGAAATAAGTGCTCTTAGGAGCAATATGTGCCTGGTGATATGCTGCTGGCGACTGAGGACAGCGTGCAGTGTGCTTGCTTGGTGATCTGCAACAATTTTCCCACCATAATATTTACAATGCCTTGACTGTAAGACTTACACCTCCAGCTTCAACTGGAAAGCTGGGTTGCTACATTTTAGGTTCTGAGGACACTGACCCAATAGAAGAAACTGCCTGGAATTGCGGAACACATTTTTCACCCCTTGTATCCCGTAGAACTTGATGTGGTCATAGATGCGCTCATTCTGTGCTGCCCTGTGTGGTGGTTCACTAGGTATAGGGGACCACTGAGCACTTGAAGTTATTATGGTTGCAGGGGCTGAAATTTTAACTTTAATTAACTAATTAATTAATAAACTTTGCAGCGTTAGGGGTTGTACCCAGGGCCTCACACACACTAAGCAAGTGCTCCATCACTGAGCTGCAACCTCAGCCCTGTTTATAATTTTTTATTTTTTTATTTTTGAGATAATATCCCTCTAAATTGCACAGGTTGCCTCCTGCTTTCACCTCCCAGGTAACTGAGATTACAGGCATGCATCACTATACCTGGTTCTTTAATTAATTTTTGTGAAACTAAAAATGAATAGCCACATGTGGCTAGTGGCTACTGTATCAAACAGCATATCCCTATAGTGCATCTAGAAAAAGAGATATACCATATATTAATCTAATCCACACTCTTTCAATAGTTTTAGAGGGCTACAAAATCAAATTACAAAATCAAATGGAGGTTAGAATTGCATGTGAATTGCATTAGAGCTGGGAGTTCTCTAGCAGGCTCTAGACCAAGAATCCAATACGCATGGGATTCTAATCCACATCTGATTTTGTAGCCCTCTAAAATTAATGAAAAGAATCAGATTAGATTCAAGAATATATTGTAATCAATACTCCATTAGTGTCAGAAATCACAAGTATCTCTTATTCTCTTGTAGACATTGACTAGCTCCCTGATTTATGAGTTTTTTTTTTTTTTTTTGGCAGATTCACTACAAATGTAATCCCCAAAATCCACCACAAAATTCATCACCACAAATTTAAAAACAATGTCTGTTTTTCTTAGCTTATCATGGTCTCAAAAGCATGTTGTTTGTTGTTAGGTGCCCTCAAGTCGGGTCTGACTCACAGCAACCCTACGTACAACAGAAGGAAACACTTACCCTCTGTGCCATGCCTGGCACTATGTCAGTGCTTTTCTGCTGTTCATAGAGTTTTCAGTGGCTATTTTGAGATTGCTTTGGAAGTGGATTGCCCCATCTTTCTCCCATCTCAAAAGTATGGAAAACTTTAAAGAACCTTCTAAGTAGTATTCTAAATCTCAAATCATATTAGCCTTACTGAACAAAAAAGGAAAATAAGCCAGCAGGAAAGAAAAAGTTAAAACATCTCTAAGAACAAACAGTAATGAATTTTATTTCCCAAGAGAATGTAATTTGTTTAGAAAATCAAATAAAGTTCAAAACGTGTCTGAAACATGTAGATAGCAAGCCGTCATTGTCAAATAAAACTCAAAAATATTTTAGACAAGCTTTCTGATTTCAAGAAGTTGATTTAAAAGTAATTAAAATTAACAAGTAATAATTATAGCGTATGGCAGGAGGAAATGAATGATTTTAAAAATCAATAAAAACTCTAATAAATTTCAAAAAGGGAAAATCACTCTGGGCACAAGTGGCAGAGCCAAGCACAAAGGAAATTTAGGTAATCTTGAAGGTGAAGAGAGATTTTTTATAAAAAAACAAAGCTAAGGAAACTACAGGAATGCACAGGGCAGTGGTTAAAAGGAGAAGGAAGACTGAAAACACTTCTTGAACTTACTGAGGAGGACTGAGGAGTTTGGACTTCATTATGTGTAAGACAAGGTAAATCTGATTGAGTTTTATAGAAAACCCTGCAGAAAACCTACAGCAACACTGATTACACCGGCTTCTGACACATAGGCAGTACTAGAGGGGCTGGTCAATTCTAATACTTTCTGGGACGTCGTTTTTCTGTGCAATGAAGTTTATCCTTTGGAAAATAAAATATTTATTAAGTATAAAAAATTAATGATAAGCTACATTTTTATAATTAAAAAATGCTTTCCACTCGATTTTCCTGTCAGTAAGGAAGCCTGAAATGCAGTCACTTCAGAAGTTGCTCAAAGTAGCTTTTGGGGACAGATACAGTGCAGTGACTGTTATTTTCCTAAAAATCATGCTTGGATCAAATATGAAAGGACAACAAAAATCTTACTTGTCTTAGAGAACAATTTGGTTAAAACATTGTGAACTAACATTGATCCAAACTCACAGCCATCTGCTTTTATCTACCATGGTGCTTACATATGTTTACTAACATGGTATTTTTTAATCCGGGCATGCAGCAGCCCAACAAAGAGGAAATAAAATTATAAGTAATCTGTAGGAGGCAAGATGCAATCCATGTTTAATGTCCATCCTTAAGAAGTCTGTGAATAAATAGCAAAACTAAATTTTTTTCATATTATCAGATTTATCAATAGGACTTCAGTAGTGGGAGTATTTTAGATTCACATTATCCATTAATAGCCCATGTCACATGTGATTACTGAGCATTTGAAATGAGACTTTTATGATTAAATGAAATTTTAATTTTATTTATTTTAAATAATTTAAATAGTCTGTACTATCAAATTATATCTATGGAAAGATTTGATTCACATCATACAGGACAAACTATCAATAACTAGTATCATGTGATTTTTTAAATTAGTCACATTATAATCCTAATACACAACAGCATCTCCTCCTATAAAGGTATTTAGTCTGTAGTAAAATAGGTACAGCATTAAAAATAGAGACTATTTTCATTTCAAACCCATATCCCTTCTTCTCATTGTAAAAAAAGGAAAAAATGAATTAATTACTTGGGGGGTACTACAAGGAAAAAGCAAAGTTAATCAATGGATGTGATATTGAATCGCAGGGATTAAGAATGAAATATTTGTGGAAAAGATAAATGTTAAATGAAGGAATATCAAGTATCTTCAGTTATCCATTGAACTCTTGTTTAGTATGGCCTTATTCCTAAAAATATTTTCATGTCAAATCAGAGTGCTTTAAAACATAAAATTTCTTAATTTTATTTGTAAAAGTAGTGATATTTTAGAAGTTCATATAACATTAAGATAGAATTACTGAAATAAAATGGTATCATGACAGATTCATATCTCAAAGCAAGAGAGATAAAATATATTTCACAAAAATTCAAGATTATGAATTATAAAGTCAGAGATAATCATGATACATGTATGCTTACATATTTTTAGGTTTTTCATAGGACTAAAAAAGAAAGGTAAGATATTCCTGGTTGTCAAAAGAGTCACGAATTAAAAATATCTTTTGATGTATAGTTTTTAACCAAATATTAGCAAGAACCCACAACGAAAGACAGAAGATCCGTATCTTCTTTCTTTCGGACATTGACTTATGTGAGTGTTTTATTGCTATAACCTTCTCACAAAAATGCAATGCAGTGAATGATGATGATTCAGGGACAGATTTACAGGACATTTGGAAGGATGGATTGGTTAATTCAGTCTACTTTTTGATATTTCTTAAATTTGAGCTTCTGATACAGTTATCTGTGTGACACAGCTATGATAAGACCTTGTGATTTAAAAGAACAAACAATTAAGAGATCTGTAAATCTAAAACTGAAGCAAAAGAGAAAGTTTTATTCCAAGGATTTAAATGAAAACTTATTCACTCAAATACAAATAAATCAGAATTCCATACATCCTTTTTATTGGGGAGCAAGGTAAGTGGATCAATTTAAGTGCATCTGTCCTAGATCCTAGAGAGGATGTTCTTTAATAAGAGCATCTGGGTTAAATGATTTTACAGTATAGTGTAAAGGCTTACTCTTTGAAGTAAGCCTGTATGCAAATACAATTTCAACACTTGCTTATTATGAGATTTTCAGTAAAATTCTCTATACTTTTCTTCCTCTTTTTCTTTGGCTATATCTAAATGCCTTTGAAATATGCAATGGAACTTGCTGTTAAGTACAAAGAACCACGATATGGTACAATAGTTTAAAACATTTATATATTTTTGATTAAGACTAATGTGGGTAGAATACCACTTGAGCAGTTACTAACCATGTGGACCTTGACTAACTATAGCCCAGCTTCTGTTGCAGCATCTTTAAAACGTCCACAGTAATCATGACAGTTACGGTGATAGGACTCTGAGGACTAAATGGTCTACATGTAACAGTACTTAACATATTACATACCCAAAACATGTTCTGTTTCATTATTATATAATATATACCTATTAGTTTATCCTTGTAAATATGAATATTGTTGCATAAGGACCTCCAACTTACCAATAAACTGTTTTCTACACTTTATTATCTAAAACATATAATAAATAAATACTAGGGTTCTATAGTAATTCACAAAACATTGTGTACCATGATGATGTTGAAAAATGACTACAATTTAAAACAAAAGACAATATTTAATAAACAAAAAGGGAACCATCAAGTACAAAATGGACTACAAAACAATATGCAGTGGCTCCTCTTGGCTGTGTCCTATGCACTAAGTCACAGAAATCCTTGAGAGCATTTGGTTTTAAGTTTGTGCCCTGACTTAATAATATTCAGCTGCATGTGTGTATATATGAAGACAAAATTTCTTTTTGCAATGATATTTTGAATGGAAAGATATTTCAGAAAATATTTAAATTACAGACTCTCAAAATATGAACTATGGATTTCATTTGCTTTTTTAGCTGGAACTTTGTCAATTTTGAGAAAAATGGCTCAAATTGACTCCAGTTCTTGAACTTCGAGGGTAAAAGATTATATATAAAATATAATGAAATCAGTGTGAATAAGGACAGTCTATATTTATAAGCAAAGAGCACAAAATAGAATTTGCAGATTCATCATTTATCCAGTTTCTAGTTCTAGCGTATAAATATTCAGCCCATCAGCACTGTGTTTGGGGCATGCAGTCCTGTGGACTTTTTGCTCTTTGTCCCCCTAGACCCGCTCACCTGCCGAGGGACATCCCTGATCCTGCTCCAGTCATACAAGGATCCTCAGATTGAGGAAGGAAAGAAACCATTATTTTGGGGACTTCCCGAATAAATCCTAAACATGTCAAAAGTTGCCCAACTTCACTTACAGTTAAAAAAAGAAATAATAAATCTAGAGAGACATGCTACTTTATTTCAGATTATCAAAATTTAATAATTTACTGTTTTGGGACGAATATGAAATGCAATAGCAGAAGTTAAATTGGTACAACTTCTAGAGAGGACATATTAAATAATATCTTCCAAAACTAAAAAGGTACCTACTATCCAACTCAGTAATTCCATTGTAGGAATTAATATATCAGGGAGGTTTTCATACCTGTGAAATAATGTACATGTAATGATATTCGGGGTAGTGTTTATCAGCAATAGTGAAAGGCAGGAGTCAAACTCAACGTCTGTGGATGGGAGAGTGTTGCAGTAAACTGTAATATGTTATTAGATAGAAAACAATGATGTGAAAATGCAGCTAGGTTTGTAAAACGTTGTTGTTGTTGTTGTTAGGTGCCCTTGAGTCGGTATCCAACTCATAGCGACCCTCACAGGGTTTTCAATGGCTGGCTGTTTTGGGATTGCCTTAGGAGTGGATTGCCAGGTCCTTCTCCCATTTTTGCGGTGCTAGGAATTGAACTCGGGACCTCAGAGACTGCAGTGCAGTGCTCTATCAGTTGAGCTACATCCCAGCCTTGTAATAACTAGTTGTTCAGAATAAGGTACCTTTGTGGATTGGAAACAGACCTAGAAAGGAAAGCTATATTTCATGGAATATATTGTTGTAACTACTGAATTTATATCATGTACTTATATTAATTTAGAATTTAAATGAGATAACAATTTTATAAATGTACAGTTTTACCTTGAAAATTTAAAAGTGTATGTATATGTAAGTCTGGGGTTTACCTCAGTTAGTAGAATGCTGCTTTGCGCTCTAAGGCTCTGAGTTTGATCCTCAGCACTGCAAAAACAGCAGAAGGACCTGGAGCCAACCCCTGAAACAATCCACCACTGAAAACCCTTCAAGAGCACAGAAGCACTGATGTAGTGCTGGGCATGGCACAATGTCAGGGAGTGTTTTGTTCTATTATACATAGGGTCACTATGAGTCAGACCTGACTCAACAGTACCTAACAACAGACCAACAACATATGTATGTTCCAATATTTGAGTGTTTCTCAGAGCTGATGATTAAGAAAACATTGTTTTCAAAGTGGGCTTTGAAAAGTTCAGTATAGAAAATCATAGTAGGCCTTTATTAGCTGCTATGGAAAATAAGTGTAAGATACAGAATGGAACGTGTGATTCCATTCTGTGTAAAAATGAAGACATATACACAGTATATATGCATAAAAATTTTAAGATGAGTACTCAAGATTTGTTGTTGTTAGGTGATGTCAAGTCAGATTCAACACATAGCAACCCTCATAGGGTTTTCAATGGCTAATTGTTTCAGGATTGCTTCAGGAGTGGATTGCCACATCCTTCTCCCATTTTGTCGGTGCTGGAAATCAAACCTGGGTCCTTAGAGAGTACAGAGCAGCACTCTACCAACTGAGCTAAACCCCAGACTTAGGGGGTTGATATTAAGGAATTAGAAAGATAGATTTACAAGTTACTTTATATCATATTCTGTTAAAAATTTTAAATATAGGTATATCTTGGTTTTAAGAAATAAAAAAGGAAAGAAGAAAGGAAGATGGGAAGCAGGGGGAGGAGTGGGAGAGAAAAAGAAAGGGAGAGAAGAACTGTGAATTATCCTACTCCAAAATAATGAAAAATATTTTTATCCAAGAGACCAAAGTTCTGAAATTATTAATTTGTAGATCAAGTTTTCTCAGCAGTCTTTGTTAAAGTAATACTTTTCTTTTAATAAATATGTGTCATAGAGATGGGAAACTGACCTGAAAGGGAAAGACCTAATATAGTAATAATTTGCAAATATGAGCCCTTACGAAATGACATTTCACGGAGATTCAAGAGCAGTTGCTGAGCATGGATTCTATTTAAGTTTTTGAATGGAATGTATTCCTCAAGGCTCTCATGCAAAACACCTAATGCCTAATTTAAGAATAAGTTTGTGTGAATGCTGATTAGGTCATTATCAGAATACACCATTAAAATGCTATTAAGTTTTTTTCCTGTTTGCTAACTTTCTCTTTTGCTAATTTGAAACATTGAGCAATATTATCTTATAGAAAGTTGATGATTTGAACCCAAGCTTTTTACTTAAGTAAAAAGTCTAGCCTACAAGTTAAAACACTAAAAATGTACTTCTGTTCTCAACAAATTGTTTAGTATATAAATTCAGTTTAATGATCAGAATGCATCATTTATACTATATTTTAAGGTGTTTTTTTTTACCTTTTTAATAGATGTAACATTTGATATGTATTGATGGGAAAAACAAATCTTCAAAAGCAATTGATAATTTGTTGAAACTATTATAAATATATTCAAAATAAACTGTCAACTCCCTGTACTTTGCATGCAACATTTTCTTTTTCAGGCATAGAGTGAAGTCTTCCAGAGTTAGAAACATAGTTATTTTCTCATTTCATGTTTTTAAAAAAGTATCTTCCACGAGGCATGGTAGCAAATGCCTGTAATTCACATGACTTAGAGGCAGAGGCAGGAGGATAGTGAATTAGAACCAAGAGGCAACCTGCATAACTTAGTGAGAGTCTGACACAAAATAAAAACTAAAAAATGGGCACAAGGTGCAGCCCAGTGGTAGAGCATTGCAAAATATATGTGAGGCCCTGGGTTCAACCCCCAAGTACTATTAAATAAATCCATTATTAATTAATAAAATTAAAAAATTCCAACAATAGAGAAAAAAAGCATAAACATTTGGGAGCATTATATTAGAAAGCAATATCAAGCTGTAAATTCAAAAGAAAATAAGAAATGCTTGAATTTCAATTGTGTAAAACCTGCCTGTCAGAGTGGCCTGAGTTCCAGCTGCACATCATCAGTTTTCCAGTCAGCCCTCCATGTTCCCTCCTGTCTCTCGTCCTTCTCCTTCCATTAGCTTTCATAAACAAGGATTGTAAACCTTTGAAATTCAATCTTTCCATTCAACATTTACTCTGATTCTAATTGATTTCTTTGAATCAATTGGCTTTTTTCTTATTCTGCCATAGCACTAATAGATGTTTCAATTAAAAATAAATCAGAGAGTCTAGGCGGATAGCTCAATTAGAAGTTTACTCACAATAAAACCACACACTTAACCCTAGATCAGATACTGTAGGATGACCTAAAAGCCATCAATAGTTATATATTTTTTAGGATACAAACTGGATATTATACAATTAGAAAATAGAAATTAAATTTGAGCACCATAAAATAATTTGAGATATGCTGTACAGTTATAGAGGCATAACGTGTACTTTTTGCCTTTTATAAACACAGATGTAATTTTGAGAATTTATGGACAGAAAATTAAAATATGTACTTTGATTACATTATATTTTGAATAAATATAGTCTCTTTTCTACTATTCTTTCCTTTAAATATGTGACAACTTTAAACATTTCCCACTGGGTTCCTATCTTTTTAAATCTGACATTCCCAGTGTGCCCAGTATTTTGTCAGGATGGTTTGCAGATGTCGCACTTGCATCTCTAGGAACTCTCAGGTTCACATGCCCCTGTTAGATTATGTGGGTGTGGCTTGCTGCTGGTTTTGTGGAATTAGTCTATCCCTTGGAAAGGCAAAACAGCCCAGAGGCAAAGAGCACATGCTCTTGACTCAGACTCTGAATCTGTTTCCATTTTTTCCAGTTGTGTCTTTTAGTCAACAACCTGGAGAAAACGTTCATGAGGCAACATAAGCCAGACCCTGAGAACCATACCTCGTATATAGCCTGCTACATCAGTTTCTGTTATCATTTTCTGTCTCATGTATTCTATTCTAAAATCTGGTCTAAAATAGTAGTGTTGTTTTCCCTTTATTGTAATGGGGGTATATGCAGTCATCTGGACTCATGGTACACGTGAAATAAATAAGCAAAAATTCCTAGCATTTTCTGCTGGAATTGCTGGTACAATACGGTTCCTTTCCTCAAGTGTGTGTGAGTCCTTGAAAACACACTGAAGTTGTATTTGTTCGTGTACTTGGAAGGAATGAAAAATTTCCAGTCTATGTTCACTTGAGGTCCTTGATGTATTTTTTCTCCAACCTGAGTTGATAATTATGCATTCTTGAGTTTTGAGAAGATTGCACAGAGTATGTTTTATTTGATTTGTTCTTATTTGTCTAGTGCTGTTCTATCTTTGTGATATATTATATTTAAATTGGGACAAAACCAGCATATCTTTTTATAGCTTAAAGTAAGGGTTCATGTCCTGTGCTTATTCAAAGTAGGGCAGCCTCATTTTTTCTTAGTAGGAGACAGACCTGTTATAAAAGCTGTACTAAGGTTGTTTAAGAGTAATTAGGTCAATTAGAAAGCATTTTTAAAATCCTGTGTGAATTTTTTTTTTCATTTGTGATTGGGAAATACTTCACTACACAAAATGTATATAATTATGACTTATCTAAGTATAGAATGATCAGAATTGTTAGAAAATTGTTTCAGGTGATCTGGATAAAAATAAAATGAATTTTGTGGTGACTAATCATAATTATACTTAATAATGAATTTGTGGTGACTAATCATAATTATAACTAACAGGATGATTACACATGTTGTCATGGCGGCAATTGTCCTGGAGTCAGACACATTTTAATTGGCATTATTAAACCAACAGAATTGTCAAAGGGGGTTAAGTGTTTTATCTAAATAACATGTACAGGTGAGGAGAATCAATGCAAATACTTCCCCGGGAACACATGTATCTCTTAAAAAATTCTCTCAGGTAGAATAGGCAGACCTCAGACTAATTTTCAGTTTGTCCATGTACTTAGTGTCACCCATTCCAGACTCATTCAATACACAAAAAATACTTAGATACATTCACCAGGTAGCATTGTGGGTAAATGCTAGCATATGCTTCTTCCAATGCTCTCTTTTTCTGTCTTTTGCCATCCTTTTTACATTTATTTATTTATTTGCTATTACCTTTTTCCCCTCCTATTGTGTCATTTCTTATTTGGTCAGTTCTAACTTGGGACATTTATACCTCAAGTCAAGATCTACACAAGGAGCCTCCTTTCTTTGTCATATCCTTGAATTAAACCGTAGTATGAACATATAGATTGTTCTCCAAAAGAAAACTGAAGTGAAATAATTGTCTAGAATGGAAATGTCAGCCTCTGGCGTTCAGTACTAGGCTTATTTAAAACATTGTGGTGTGCCTAGATATCATGAGAGCACGTTGCAGTTCAGGCACAATGGGTCTACCTTATGTGACTTTGGTTCTACAAATCTGGGAGGATTTGGCAACCTTCATTTTAAACAAGATCTCTAGTACATTGTCATAGGGACTTCTGGTACTTTCCAAGGATAAGTACTATAAGAAAACTAAGCCCTAGAGGTAGCCCTGGCTTGATAAGTCAGCTGATGCATAGCGTGACAACTAGGGGAACTTGGCTGCTGATTCTGCTAAAGGGGGGCTTTTGGGAATCCTTTATACTCTTAGGTATTTATTGAATAGAAATATTCAGCACTTGAGTCAGAAATTTGAACACAGAAGTCATTATATTCCTGGAAATGGCTTTATACATGTCATGGACACTTTGTATACAGAAGGTCTGGAAGTGTTTCTAAACCAAGGGAGACCAAGGGACTCAACTTTAATCCTTAATATTCCACAGATACCATATATTATCCTTAATGATACAATTAATATGGAATAGAAAGATGAAGCCTAAGAAGAGCATACTTCACTTGATGAGTTTAGAGAAATCCTGACCATTTTCATTAACTGAATTTCTTATTTCATTTCCTGGCACAAAGCCTGGATGTCTTTTCAGCCATAAACATGCTATGTCTTCCCTGAAACAGGCACTAGACACCTGTAAGAATGTGGCTACTGTGATGAATTGACAATGAAGTGTAACCAATAATGAATCTAAAATAATTCTAATTCAGTCTATAAAGAAATTCTTACCAAAAGTTAAAGGATGATGATTTTGTGAGGTTTTGTTCCTGTTGTAATTTGAGGTATATTGGTTTGATCTGAAGATACTTTCACTTAAGAATGAGAGTTCAGAAAGGGCTTGTAAGCTCAAAGTAAGAGGACAGGGGTCTAGAAGATCCTAGAGCTCTATTTATTGAATATTGAAAGTAAATCTACTACTAATATATCATACCAAAATGAAGTGTTAAATATCAAGTATTTAAAAGTAAAATAAAATCCAGAATTAAGGTCATTTTAAATTTAGCAATTATCTGTTAACATAGAGTTTGTCCAAAGACTTCCCATGAATTATTTGTCAAGTTTAAGGACTAAGAACCATTTATACTTACTTCTGGTTCCCATGTGAATGAAGGGAATGTGTAACATATTTTTTTAAAATAAAAAGACAATGCTAACAATTATATTTTTACTCATAGGGGAGGGATAAGAGAGAAGATGAGGAAGTTCTGCATTTCCATGCCCACATGTCTGTCAGTTTGCTGCACTGTGGGGGCTTGTGTGTTGTGATGAGGCTTAGAGCTCGGCCACTGGTACCTCAGATATGAACAAGGTTACCCATGGTGGACAGGTTTTCAGCTGAGCTTCCAGACTAAGACAGACTAGGGAGTAGGACCTGGCGAACCACTACCGAAACAACTAGCCATTGAAAACCCTATGAATACCAAAGAAACACTGTCAGTTATAGTGCTGGAAAATGAGCCCCCCAGGTTGGAAGGCACTGAAAAGACTACT
>VMDO01025794.1:0-27690 GCA_007922755.1 Pedetes capensis | reverse complement strand
CAGTAACAACAACAACAAAACCTTGCATAGGAATGGTCATAGGAGCTATATTCCTAACAGTTCCAAACTGGAGGCCATTTTCCAGGATTCAAATACCTGTCCAGTGGGGGGATGGAGAAGCAAATTGTGGTCTAGCCGAGTGCCAGATTACTAGTCAGCAATATAAGGGAATGTGCTGCCCAGACTCGCAACAGCCTGAATGAATCTCACAGTTAATATGTCAAGCAAAAGAAGCCAAACACAAGAGAGCGCATGGCGTGCAATCCATTTATAGGAAATTCAGCAAGAGACGGAACTAACCTGTGGTGATAAAGATCAGACCAGGGGCTGCCTGCGGTGCCTGGAGAAAACTGGCTGGGAAGGTGACAAGGGAACTTTTTTGGGAGATGAAAATGTTGTAGACCTTGATTGCGGGGCTACTTACACGGCCGCATCTACTTGCCTGAACTCATCAAACAGCACACCTTCTGCGCATTTCAATGTATGGAAATTATGGTTTAATTAAAAATTAAATTAAAACGAATCGCAGGCAGGGCCTGCGCCAGGAGCTGGAGATGCAGCAGTGGAGGGCAGGCGAGCCCTGTCCAGAGGGAGCTGCCATCTGGCCCCAGAGCTAATAAATGACAGAGTCGGGGACGAACGAGATTATCCTGCCTCACAAGTTGGCCCCAGCTCTGCTCAGAGGTGCCCCAGACGGCATTCCCAGAGCATGATGGGAGCTCCAGGGAGGTGACCGGGACCTGCACCAGAGGCCACTGGCCCTTCTTGCAAAGGGGCTTATGTGTGCCTGGCGCAATCCAGCAGCACATGAGGAGCCAGGCAGGGGCCCTGTCATTCCGGTGCCACCCTGGGCCACTTGCTAGCCTTCTCCGCTCCTCTCTCCCAGACACTGCTGGCCCACAGGACCTCACATGGACAGGAAACGATTTCTTAATTTCTCAGCAGTTGTTGTTGTTGTTACATGCCATCGAGTCGGTATCCGACTCATAGCGACCCTCATAGGGTTTTCAATGGCAACTATATGGGGATTGCCTTGGGAGTGGATTGCCAGGCCCTTCTCCCATTTTTGCGGTGATGGGCATTGAACTCGAGACCTCAGAGACTGCAGTGCAGCGCTCTACCAACTGAGCTAAACCCCAGCCCCAATTTCTCAGCAGAGGAAATATAAAATACTCAGAACCAGAAATGAGAATATAGTTCAGAGAGTACCAAGCTAGGAAAGGATTTTCCTGCATCTTCTGGCCAGTTAAGCAGTAGAAGGAGTCAGGGAGACCCATGGAGATTGAGGAGATGGAAGAGACAAGGTGTTGGTTTCTGGGGCTGTGATTTGCCTGGCACTGTCTGCGGTGCTGGGGCTGAGGTCCTGAGAGTTTCACCAGGTAGCGGTCAGTTATTTAATGGCTCTTCAGACTTTCATTGCTCGGACCAGAACCACCCAGCCAAGCCAGTCCGATTCATGACCCACAGAAATTGTGTAACATCATAAATGTTTATTATTTTAAGCTGCTAATTTGGGGGTAATTTGTTATACAGCAACAGACAAACTAATTCCGCCTGTAACTAGTACCCTAACACCAGTGCACTACTAACTAATACTCCCCTCACTCCCAAGTCTTCTCAGGCCACAGCATGTGGCCAGAGCACAGGACCCTGCCTTTCCTGCCCCTCCCCCCACACCCACTTCTCCCTTTGATGTTTTTGCCCTCTTTAACTTGGTTTCTTATCCCAGTTTTCCCTCTCCTCTTTTCCCTAAAAAGCATGTCAAAGTCGGTCCCCCTCCACCGAGGACATTTGAAACTGCAGTGTGTGAGCCCAGGGGAAAGCAGCACTCGAGGTTCCCCGCATTGTACCAGTCACCTTGGCTGCCTGGAATTCATTCCCGGTGCCTTTTGCGTGACTGCCTTTGTTTTCAGCACACCCTAAATTGCCTCTGTGCCAAATGCTGAATGTGACCAGAAATGACACAAGATGAATAATGTGGCATATAATTATCACCACATTTCAGATGAGGGCAATATGCATTTTTCCCCGAAGCCGAAGGGATGCAATTTTATTTCGTAACACAAAATGCTCCATTTGGGGGTCAGTTTTCAAGCAGCCCTTCATTCGGAAGCAATTTCACGTGAATAAAAGCATTTGTATTCATGCGCCGCGTTAAAGCACATTATCCCGGCCCCAACTCCTGGTGTATACTTCTCCACGGGGTCCCAGCTCCTCTCAGGGAACCAGCCCAGAGTCGGAATATGAGAAGGTGAACACAGCAATGCTTTTAAACTCACTCCACGTCTTGGAATCTTTGTCTCCTTTCCTGCCAAGCAAGGATGAGCTGGCTTCTTTGCAAACTGCTCTTAGACCCAGCCATGGAGCTTAGACCTTTAACACCCAAAATAAGAGCATGCAGACCTTACTGTGGCACAGATCTTTTGTCCCTGAGGATTTTTTGGTTTTTTGTTTTGGGGAGTTGTTTGCTGTTGTTGGATTTTGTTTTGCATGCAGTACTGGGGGGTTGAACCCAGGGTCTCTCATGCATGCTAGGCAAGAGCTCTACCACTAAGCTGCACCCGAACACCCTTTTTTTATTTTTTTGCGTTGAGTCAGGGCCTCACTAAGTTATGCAGGCTGCCTCTGGCCTCAAACTCGCCATCCTTCTGCCTCCGCCTCCTGAGTAGCTGGGATGACAGGCATACAGCAGCGCCTGGTTGTCCCAGAGTTTTAATGTTCTAATCCACACCCCCAACCCCGACAGACTCTGAACCAAGGATTTAGCATTGAGTAGCTTATTGGGGGACTGGGATTTAGCTCAGTAGAGTGCTGCTCTGCACTCTCTGAGGTCCCAGGTTCAATTCCCAACACCACAAAAATGGGAGAAGGACCTGGCAATCCACCTCCTAGGCAATCCCGCAACAGTCAGCCATTGAAAACCCTATGAGGGTCGCTATGAGTTGGACACAACTCGGTGGCACCTAACAACTATAACAATCTTATTGGGGGAAAATGTTAGTCTGCTCGGGTGACCATAACAAAATACCATCACTAGGGAGGCTGAAGCAACAGAAATATATTTTCTTACAGTTCTAGAAGCTGGAAGCCCAAGATCAAGGTGCGGGCAAGGGTAGATTTCTCTGGGGCTTCTCTGCTTGGCTTGCGTGCGGCCATCTTCTCTCTCTATGTGTCCTTGCATAATCATCCGCTATGCACGCACCCTTGGTGTCTCTTTTCGTGTTCAGATGGCCTCTTCTTGTAAGGACACCAGTCAGATTCAATTAGAACATGATGATGGCCTCATTTTCACTTAATCGCCTCTTTAAAGGCCCTGTCTCCAAATATAGTCACATTCCAAGGTGCTGAGGGTTAGGGCTTCAAATATGACTTCTGCAAGGACACGACACAGCCCATAACAGTACAGTGAGGGACTGGTGAGGGGAGACTGCACAGAAAGGATCCATTGATGAGGCCGGGCGCCGGGGTGCATCCCTGTCATCCCAGCAGCTTGGGAGGCAGAGGCAGGAGGATGGCAAGTTCAAGACCAGAGGCAGTCTGCGTAATTTAGCGAGACCCTCTCTCAAAAAGTAAAAAAATGGGATGGGGGCACAGCTCAGTGGTCCAGCACTTGCAAAGATGCAAGCGCGAGACCCTGGGTTCGACCCCCAGTACCGTAAAAAAAAAAAAAAAAAAAAAAGGATCCATTGATGAGCAGGAGCTGTTGGAAGCACGTGGGGCTCAGGCCCTCAGCGACCCCAGGGAGCACACGGAAAGGGTGGTACAGCATGGTCCCGGCCAGGGGCGAGGAGGCTGGGATGCTGATGACCATGCATTCCACATCGCTCACTGGTTCCCTCCTGGACCCAGCTCCTCCCTGGGACTTCCCAGGCCCAGGCACATGCCCAGGGCTAAAAAACACCCTTCGCAAAAGGCCTTGGGTATACTCGGGTAAAGTGACCCAGAAGTTCAAAATGATGGGCACCACTCTGAGAGGAGAAAACAATGACCAAAGTTTTTATTTCTGGGTCTGAAATGATTATCATGTCACTGGATAAGGGCTGGGGATCCTTCTCCCCAGTAGCTCCCCAAAACTTCTCCCCAATACTTAGCATGTGCAAGGCCCTGGGTTTCCATCCTCAGCACCTCAAAAAAAAAAAAAAGTCACAAGATAAGATCCCCAGCTGACTGGGTGTGATGGCACACCACTGTAATCCCAGCGACTTGGGATGTGGAAGCAGGAAGATCATGAGTTCAAGGCCAGAGACAGCCTGCATAACTTAACAAGACCCTGCCTCAAGAAAAAAAAAATTTTTAAGGGCCTGGGGGTGCTGCTCAGTGGTAGAACATTTGCAAAGGCCCTGGGTTCAGCACCCTAGTAACAAAAAAAACAAACAAACAAAAAATCACCAGATGTCAGAGCTGGGTCATTTATGCCACCATGCCTTGCTTTACAGACAAGCAGCTGTGGCCTAGTGAAGTGACCCGCCGTGACTCAAGCTGACAAAGGAAAGGAGAGAGATCAGGGCTCAGCCTCCTATCAGGATGCCCAGGCTGAGGCCGGTGCTCTCTCCACCCCAGCAGGCTGCTTCCTGTGATCCTTCTTTTCTCACTGCGCAGGAGCAATCTTGGATTTGATAGTTTCTTTACTGGTCAATTGGGAGAAGGACCCAGCAATCCACTCCCAAAAAATCAATCTGCCATTGAAAACCCTATGAATAGTGGAGAAGGACTGACAGTAGTGTTTCGCCCAGATACCGACTCAATGGCACCTAACAACCCTAACCTTACTGGTCAATAAACTCTCAGCTCACCAGCCAACGCAACTGAACAACATAGAAAATCTCAGAAAAGTCCACAGTCATCCCTTCCCAGTGTGCGATGGTTCACAGGTCAGAACAGCCAGCCACAGGCCCGGGCACCCATCGGGAAAGGAAAGCCACAGGACGCCGGTGAGCTAGGGCCAGTCCCGTGGGAACTTCGCCAAGCTGTGGGATCTTGTCAGAAAGGCACTCAATTCATCCACATCCCCGCAAAAGACCCAATTCTCCAGAGAAGCAGGCGCCCCTAGGAGGCTGTACCATCAGTAATAATATAATATAATGAATCCCTTTGATAAGTTTCTTGGTTTACATTGCTTACTCAGTCCTTCGAAGGACCTCTTTTTTTTTTTTTTTTTCAATACTGGAGGTTGAACCCAGGGCCTCGCACTTGCATGCTTTGCAAGTGCTGGACCACTGAGCTGCACCCCCAGCCCATTTTTTACTTTTTTTGAGACAGAGTCTCGCAAAGTTATGCAGACTGCCTCTGGTCTCGAACTTGCGATTCTCCTGCCTCCGCCTCCCGAGCCACTGGATTACAGTAGTGCACCACTGCTCCAGGCTCTAAGGACCTCTTGAGGTCAATATCAGTGGCCCCATTTCATGGATGTGCAAGCTGCTCATCCTTCCCTGTGAATGTCATTTAGGACCGTGTCATCAGGTGAATTAAGCACTTCATCCTGATAGCAGAGGCAGTTGAGGCCAGAGTCTCCTTGGAGGCAGCCTGCGAGGGCTGACTGGGAAGCAACAGGTCATCTCTAAAGGGTGTCAAGGGCGGCGGGCACCAACTTTGCACTTACAGCTTGGACATCTCTCACTGGGCCCATGAGGTTTCTAGAATGTTCCAAGAGCAACAGCCCCAGCAGTGAGTCATGCAGAACCACCACTGGTTACGAGCTACAGCAGAGCAAGCAGAAAGCCACAAACACTCACTTGCCCCCTGAGGGAAAGGAAGAGGGTGGGCGGTCACTCTGCTGTCTATGGGCCACATCAAGAGCACCCTAAGTCAGCTGAGGAGGAAAGAATCGAATTCCAGGACTGATGACCCGTAAGTTTTGGAGGCTGTTCCCTCCCAGATGCAGCAAGACTCCTATCAGGGGCCAGCCAACATTTAAGTCTTTAGATGTTGGCTAGAAAACAGAGGCAGATGGAACATCTGTCTAACTGCTACTCACTCCCTCCATCCATCCATCCATTCATCCATTCGTTCATCCATTTATTGATTGATTCTTTCATCTAACAAATATTTAATAAGTCCTTGCTTTGTGCCAGGCACTGTTGTAGACGCTAAGGACACAACAGTGCAAAACACCAACTAAATCTTTGCTCTAACAGAGGCCTACCTTCCAACGGGGGTGGAATCAACCACAAACATGATCAGTATGAAGGATGCGTAAGCTCTCAGCTAATAAATGCTAAGGAGGCTGGGTGTTGTGGTGCACGCCTGTCATCCCAGCACCTCGGGAGGCAGAGGCAGGAGGATCTTGAGTTCGAGGCCAGAGGCAGCCTGCGTAACTGTCTCAAGATAAGAAATTAAAAATGGGCTGGAGGTGTAGCCCAGTGGTAGAGCGCTTGCAAAGTATGTGGAAGCCCTGGGTTCAGCCCCGAGTATCACAAATAAATAGATAAATAAATAAATGATAAACAGGAAATTGGGGCTGGCATTTAGCTCAGTTGGTAGAGGGCTGCCCTGCAGTCTCTGAGGTCCCAAGTTCAATTCCCAGCACTGCAAAAATGGGAGAAGGATGTGGTAATCCACTCCCAAGGCAATCCCGAAACAGTCAGCCATTGAAAACCCTATGAGGGTCGCTATGAGTCAGACACAACTTGACAGTACCTAACAACAACAACAAGCAGGAAATTAAGCAAGAGGATATGGAGGATGGAGACAGGGAGTTCAGTGAGAGAAGATGCCACCAATCAGGAGAGGCGGGGAGGAGAAAGGCATCCCTGAGGGGGACTTGGGGAAGAGTGGGCCAGGCAGAGAGACAGCAAGCACCTCTAAACCTGGAAAGGTGGCTCAGATGAGGGATGAACCACATGAAGGAACTTGGCCTTCATCTCCAGGTGCTGGAAACCGCAGAGGCCTGGGGTGCAGGCTGCCCTGACTATATCAGGGCTTCCCCCAAACCCTCTCTCTTGGGGATCCAAGGGGTCAGGAATGTCTGCCCTTCCTCAACCTGTGAGCCCCAGGAGAGATATCATAAAAGAGTCCATGGGAGGAAGGGCTGGAGACCCACTGCTAGGGAAGCCTCCTATGTCAGCCCTCTTGAAGCCGCTGATGGCGGGAGTGTGGGTGACAAGGTGTCCCCAGGCCAGGTAGGAGACTGGGCAGAGAGAGACACAGGAAGTTGTCCTGATTCTCAACTGCACCTCTGGCCAACCCAGAAAACAATCACCAGCCTAACCAAGTGTGTGGGGTAGCCAGAGAGGGTCACTGGGCAGGGAGAGGGCACCCTGATCCCAGATGGAGACTTTGGTCCCCCAAAGGAGAGGCGGCCTGCTCTGCGGGTCCCTCCACTCTAGAGGAAGGTTGCCCAGGGCCCTGGAGGGCCCACCTCCACCCACCTCCCATTTCTGTGTGCTGGGCACATGGCTAGTAAGTTCACAAATCAAAGCCGGGCACGGTGGCGCACGCCTGTAAGCCCAGCAACTCGGGAGGCAGAGGCAGGAGGATGACAAGGTCGAGACCACAGGCAGTCTGCGTAATTTATCGAGACCCTGTCTCAAAAAAGTAAAAATATGGGCTGAGGGTGCAGCTCCGTGGTCCAGCACTTGTAAAGCATGCAAATGTGAGGCCCTGGGTTCAAACCCCAGTACAACAACAACAACAACAACAACAAAGTTCACAAATCAACATAATGAAGCTCACTGAGTAAGAGAAGGCAAACCAGATAAACTGAGGCCCAGTCACCCACCCTGACCTCAGTGCTGAGAATTTAGAGCTAGGCCCAGCCCCCTCCCATGGAACACAGCCTCCCCTCAGGACCCCTCCCTCACTTTTCACTGTTGTTCTTTGTTTTCCAAGAAGATTTCCCCCTCCCTGGCCTGCTAATGCCCTAGCGCCAGTGTGAGCTCTGGTCTACACTGCAGGCCTGCGATATAAAAGAATTTCCCCAAATCCCCCAACAAATCAACGGTGCTGGGGCCGCCACGATGCCCAAGCAGAGAGCAGAGAGCAAATCCTGTGCAGACCCCAGGGAGCCCTCTGCCCGCCTCTCCAGGCCTCTCAAAGCCACCAGCTGGCCAGCGAGAGACTTCATTAAACCCGCTCGGTGACCTTCCTTCCTTCCCGCAAACCCATTAAACAGCCGCCATGATCCATTCATACATAAAAATAAGGGAAAGGGAAGGGGTGCTCCCACAGGATGTGCGTCTGGGAGAAATCGGTTCCAGAAAAATCCAAACAGAAACGAAGTTCACGGGGAGGTTTTGGCCGCAGCCACTTTTTGGCTTCTGGAAATTCTAGCCAGGCAAAGATTCCCCCTGTGGCCCATTTGGAAGCTCTCTGCCTTGGATTCACAGAGCCACGAGGGAGGAGAGAGGGGCTCCCCAGTCTCTTGGCTGACCACCCTGCAGCTAAGAAACTGTTCTAGAAAAGCCGGGGTGCTAGTGCAAGGGAGCCAGCTGGGGTTCCGGGGGCTGGGCTTTGGACAGAGCACACCATGCAAGGGGAACATAAGCCACCCTCGGCCACCTCTAAGCCAGGCTGCTGGGCTGGGTGTCCACGACAGCTGTGGCCATGGAGACACTCCCAGAGCTTTGGAAAAGGAAGGAAAGCTCCAGGATTTAAATAACTCAGGCAGTAGGATCCCTGTTCCTTCCCATGGGAAACTATTCGTCAGGCCAAGAAATGCCACCATCAGGACCCTCCTCAGCCCTTACTGAGAACAGACATCTTGCAAGCAAGAAGGTCAGGAGCTGTTGGAATTTTGTTTTTTAACCAGCTTATTAGCTTGCGAACCAGTATTTGTATTCTCTGACATCCTTAAAAACATACACACAAAACAGAAGAATGCAGCTAGTTTCTTAAATTAGAGATCTGTTGTGTAATTAGTCCATTTTATCTTCTGCGAGATGTTGCTGTTTTCCTCTGTGGTTTCCAGAAATGTCATTGGCTAGGCTTAAAAGTAGGGTTTTTTTCCTTCCAGAGAAAAATTCTATAAATATTTTCTCCCTTTTAGCATGTTTTAAATTTGAACGACATATTGTAAAGATAGCAAGAGTTATGAAAGTCTTTCTTGGCCGCCAGTAAAACGTAGTGGGAAAATGGATTAGAGAAGTAACTTTGGCCCACAGAGAATGCCACGGGGCCCTCCCTGGAGGGGTTCAAGAGCCAGTACCCCAGCTCTCTCCATTCACTGGCACTGGGCTGGGGAACTGGAGCGGGGAAGGCTACTCTCCAAATGGGCAAGAAGGCTCCACTTGGAGAAATGGTCTCCTTTGCTTATGGTCAAAATTCCACTTTTAGTGATTCATCTCTTTGGGTGGGGTTTGGGGCATGAATTTGATATGTTGTTGTTGTTGTTGTTGTTGTTAGGTGCCGTCAAGTCCTGTCCGACTCAGAGCGACCCTCATAGGGTTTTCAATGGCAGATTGTTTCGGGATTGCCTTGGGAGTGGGTTGCCATGTCCTTCTCCTGTTTTTGTGGTGCTGGGAATCGAACTCGGGACCTTAGAAATTACAGAGCAGTACTCTACCAACTGAGCTAAATCCCAGCCCCTGAATTTGATATAAGTGTAACCTTCATTGTTTTCCATGTTAAAACGTATACCTTTTATCACATGTTAATAATGTATACCTTTTATCACATGTAAAGGAGGGAGGATGAGGCCCAGTGGTGAAGTATGTGCTTAGCATGAACAAGGACCTGTGTTTGATCCTCAGCACCCTTCCCCCAAAAAATACCTATGTAAAAGGATAGTCTTGGCAGGACTTTTTGTAGTGGCAAAAGACCACAAACAACCTGAATGAATATCGATGACTAGGTCAATGAAAAAAAGGAAGACTCACAATTAGATGGATTGATATAGTGGCTGCAACAATGGACTTAAAATAAAAACGATCATGTGCCTAGCACAGAATCAGGGAGTGTTTTGTTCTATTGTACATAGGGTTGCTATGAGTCAGACCCAACTTGATGGCACCTAACAACAACAGCAACAACAACAAAGGAAACTGATAAAATCAGGTTGGGGGCATCCTCACAATAGAATGTTACACTACCACTAAAAAGAATTCAGTAGAGCTGTAGGTCTTGATGCAGACTGCTTGTGAAATTATAGCATTAAGTGGAAAAGCAGAAAATATGGGATATTATGGGATGTTTACAGCACACCATGTTTGTCTTTTTAAAAAGAATATATATGTATGATCTTTTATTAGAAGTTGGCAGCAGGGATGGCCTTCAAGAAGGGACACAGTCAGGGGAGTGACTTGCTTTTTACTGTAAATATCGAACTCCCTCCATACCATTTGCTTCTAGTGTGCTATTGTTTGTGCTCTTTAAAAAGAATGCATTTACATATAATCATATACATATATCTTTTGAGTGTGCCTTGATGATCTGGGGAAGCATATGTAAGAAACTGGAAGCCAAGCATGGTAGCATATACCTGTAATCATAGCCATTTGGAGGCTGAGGCAAAAGGAGGATCATGAATTGGAGACCAGGGCTGGGATTTAGCTCAGTTGGTAGAGCGCTGCACTGCAGTCTCTGAGGACCTGAGTTCAATTCCCAGCACTGCAAAAATGGGAGAAGGGCCTGGCAATCCACTCCCAAGGCAATCCTGAAACAGTCAGCCATTGAAAACCCTATGAGGGTCGCTATGAGTTGGATACCGACTCGACGGCACCTAACAACAACAACAACAACAACAAAGTGTGACTTAAACAAATCAATAAGCAGATGAATTGGAGGCCAGCCCACACTACATAGTGAGACACTATTGAGAGAGAGAGAGAAGACAAAGAAAGAAAGAGCAAAAGAAAGAACAAACGAAAGAAAGAAAAGAAAGATAGAAAGAAAGAAAGAAAGAAAGAAGAAAGAAAAGAAGGAAGAAAGAAAGAAAAAGAAGGAAACCAGGCATGATGGTTGTTGTTGTTAGGTGCCAACGAGTTGGTATCCGACTCATAGCGACCCTATGTCCAACAGGTGAAACACTATTATCAGTGCTTCTCTGTTATTCATAAGGTTTTCAATGGCAGATTGTTTCGGGATTGCCTTGGGAGTGGATTGCCAGGCCCTTCTCCCATTTTTTGTGGCGCTGGGAATTGAACTCGGGACCTCAGAGACTGCAGCACAGCGCTCTACCAACTGAGCTAAATGCCAGCCCCGGCGTGATGGTGCACACCTATAATCCCCACACCCAGGAGGCTGAGGAAGGAGGATGATGGTGAGTTCCAGGCCAGCCTGGGTTACAGTGTTGTTGTTGTTGTTGTTAGGTGCCGTCGAGTGGGTATCCGACTCATAGCGACCCTCATAGGGTTTTCAATGGCTGACTGTTTCGGGATTGCCTTGGGAGTGGATTGCCAGGTCCTTCTCCCATTTTTGCGGTGCTGGGAATTGAACTCAGGACCTCAGAGACTGCAGCGCAGCACTCTACCAACTGAGCCAAATCCCAGCCCCCTCAGCTCTTAAGTACCTTCCTAAAATTAGGCTGACTTGTCAGGTAGTTGTATGTGTGATTTTGATTCACTAAGTGGTTCGGGTCTCTGACACCTGACATCACTAAGTATATTAGTTTTTTTTAACAATTTACTATCCCTCTATTTTTATGCAATATTATAATTCTTACAGCAAGAACACTGAAAAAATGGCATCCAAATGACCTCCTCCATCTATGAAGCCTGTTGATCCTCGATTTCCAGAGTTTGCACAAAAAACTCTAAATGACGTAGATGAAAAAGATGAAGATGTGAGTGATGTGGATGATCATGACAATGATTGAGATTGAATTGTTACGATACAGATACCGATCAAAAAGAAGAAAAGCAGTAAAGGAAGAAAGAGAAGAAGGTGGAGAAGGACAAGAAGGAGAAGCAGGAGAAGGAGGAGAAGGAGATGAAGAATCTTCAACAGCAGACACTGCAAGTGGTAAGAAAAAATATTACAGGAAAAATTGACTCACATAGTCTAAAGCAGAAGAAGCCAGACCCGGAAGAGTTTGCGCCATTAAAAAGTTGACAATGAAATTACCAAGTGCCAAGGGACCTGAGGGTGGGATTTAGGTCAGTTGGTAGGGCCACTCTGCAGTCTCTGAGGTCCCGAGTTTGATTCTCAGCACCACAAAAATGGGAGAAGGACGTAGCAATGCACACCCAAGGCAATCCCAAAACAGTCATTGCAAACCCAACAACACAACAAAGAGACCTGAAAAAATATTGCAAGATCCCTCCCATGTTACAGACATTTGGCATTGCTTATTTTCTGAGGGAACATAAGAAGGAAATTATTCTATGGACAAATGAAAACCTTGAGAAAACTTACATAAAATATCACCACAGGATCGATCAGAACTGAAAAATTTAGACATAAACTGCAAGCATTCTTGTTGTTTGTTAGGTGCTGTCGAGTCAGTATCCAACTCATAGCGACGTACAACAGGCAAAACACCCTTGTCAGTGCTTCTCTGCTATTCATAGGGTTTTCAATGGCTGATTGTATTTTGGGAGTGGGTTGCCAAGTCCTTCTCCCAAGCCTACAGCACCCGCTGTTCCCGGGCAGTCTCCCATCCAAGGACTAACCAGGCCCAATCCTACTTAGCTTCCGAGATCTGACGGGATCAGATGCCACAGGGCTACGGCTGTATGCGCAAGCCTTTATAGGATTGCTTATATACAGTGGTGCTTTATCAGGAAATGAGGACTTGCCCACAATGTTTGCTACAGATGGAATGGGTAAATATCTTTTTTTTTTTTTCAGTACTAGAGGGCTAGAGTATAACACATGCTTGCAAGAAGCACTCTGCCTCTGAGCTGCAATCTCACCCTCTTTTCTTATTTTTCAAATTGAGACTGGATCTTGTTAAGTTATGCAGGCTGCCTCTGACCTCGACCCTGCAGTCCTCATGAGATACCACTCCAGGCTATTTTTTTCTTTTCTTCCTCTCTCTCTCTCTCTCTCTCTCTCTCTCTCTCTCTCTCTCTCTCTCTCTCTCTCCCTTTCTGCTTGGAACGGAACCTTAGAGCCTCAGTGAATGCTAAGGAAGTCCTCTACCAACTAAGCTATAAACTCCCAGCCCTGATCTTTTTCACTCCACTATGTTGCCGAAAAGAATGTTAAATTTACTTACATGCCTTCTTTTCAATAATTCTGAAACCAGGCCAAAAAAGGTGTTAACATGATCCCACAGTACCTCTAACTTGGTATTTTGAAAAGCTTGTGGGAAATTTTCAGAGCAACTACACAGCAGGCAAATACGTCACAGCTGACGAAATGCTCTTAGGTTTTTGTGCTCCCTGTCATTTCAGAATATTTATTTCTAAGAAACCCAACAAAGACGGGATAAAAATTCTGATGCTAGCAAATGCAGAAACGGGCTATTCTTTCAATGTTTATTTATATTGCAGAAAAGATTCTGACAGCAAAGGACTGGATCAGCATCTTCTGCGGCTCGGCAAGCCTACTCAATCAGGGCTTCATTTAGCTAAACCAACTTATAATTCAAATCGCGACATTACTGGAGACAATTGGTTTAGCTCAACTGAACTTGTGAATAAGTTGCCAAAGCAAAAGCTAACTTATCTGGGAGCCATGCAACAGAACAAGAAAGAAATCCCTCTCGAGTTTTTACCAGCAAGAATTCCACCTATACATTCTTCATTATATGGGGATCATGCTGATATGACACTGCTTTCTCATGTCACCAAAAAAATCAAAGGCTGTCATTGTAGTTTTGTCTATGCATCACCATTATGGAACTAATGAAGAAACGGGTAAACCTGAAATGGCAGCTTTATATAATTGTTAGGCCCCACATTCGAACGCCAACTCTATGTGGGGCACGCACCTCCCGGTCAGGCCTGGAGGTTCGGACGGGCAGCGCTACCGCACACACAGATACTAAACACAATCCACTTGGGACCCTCAAGTGAGGGGTGCGGACTCCTGTGGCCCTCGGGACCCCGGCAGAGACAGTAGAAAGGAAAAGCCTCAGGCGCTTTTGCCTTCCAGGGGCAAACACCTGTGTTGGTTGTCTCGGTGGTCAAGAGGAGACAGCTGTTGCTTCATCGGTGATCAGACGGAGAGCAGGTTCTTTCCTTATTGATGATTGCAACAGGAGAGCGTTCTTTCCTCACTGAAGGTCTGGGGGAGAGCTGCAGGAGAGGTGTTTCCTTATCGGTCCGGGCAGGAACAGGCGAGAAGGCCTTGCTTAGTCCATGGTGTGGGCAAAGAGGGGAAGAGGCCTAAAAGGGCTAAAAGGTCGAGCTGCTGCAGCGCAGCTCTTTATATAGTTCGCCCACAGAATTGCCTGAGCCAATCAGCTTCCAGTCCAATTGTCCAATCAGGAAGGGTTTTGAACAAACGTGCAACCAAGTCACTTTCATTTTCCCTAGATTTCTAATTTACAAACCAGATATTCAAAAGCTGTTTTCCCAGTTTGGGAGTTTTTGCCAATTTCCTTTCAATTTTCCCCTACAATAATAAAACAAAATCAGGAGTAGATGTGCTAGGTCAAAAGTGAAAAAAATTATTCTGTTGGTCGCAGAACCTGTAGAGGGCCAATGGCCAGCTAGTAGTTGTTATTGTTAGGTGCCGTTGAGTTGGGTCTGACTCACACTGACCCTATGTACAACAGAAGGAAACACTCCCTGACACTGTGCCATGCCCAGCAATACTGTCAGTGCATCTCTGCTATTCATAGGGTTTTTGACTGCTGATTGTTTGGGGAGTGGGCTGCTGGGTCCTTCTCCCAAGTCTACAACACCCAGTATTCCCAGGTGGTCTCCCATCCAAGGACAAATCTGGCCCGATCCTGCTTAGCTCCCGACATCAGACAAAATTGGATGCCAGGGTGGAATGATTGTAGACATAAGGATACTTTAGGACCTGAAATGCCCTATCCACCTCAAGCTAATCAAGCAGAGCCAGCAGAAAGAAAACAATGTTACATTTGCCCAGGGAAACTTGATAGGAAAGCATTTTATCTGGGTCCTAAGTGCAAAAAGACTGTCTGCTGAAAGTGTTCCAAAGTACTCCAGGGAAACTGTGATACTAACTTTGCAACTTAGTATCTTATATGCTGTGTTTTATTTTGTTCCATAATTGAATAATGTTTCAGTAAAAAATATCAAGAAATGATTTTCATTTTAAGTACCAAAGTTTAATCAGTGTCAATTTAATAAATTGCAATGAGTTTTTATGTTATTATTTATTTATTTACTTACTTACTTATTTTAAACTAAAACAGACAAAATATTTTAAGAATGGTTTAAACAAAAACACAAAGCCACTTGCAACAGAAAGAAGTATCTATACAACCTTAAAAAGGATATGGCTCTTAGTGACTCGATGTCACAGGTTATGTTCCAGTTAGAGCCTGTCACCAGTTACGTGCTAACATCTTCTTTACCGTGCTGGCATAAAGGTGAAGTTAGGTAACTGATACTCTTGGCCCATGGTGGGTGCTCAGTGAAAATAAGAACCATTTAGTACACGATGGTTTGTTGGTAATGTTTATGGAAGAATAACGTGCCCCCTTGAGCCTGAGATGGGTTAAAATGCAAATACCCCTGGTACTGACACTTTAAGACCCTGTTATCAGATAGGAATGAGTTCATCCAATGCCATCTCGTCAGAGCCCCTCTGGTTGCCTGAGACCACCTAGAGCCCAAAGAAGGAGGGAAGGAATAAGGCAAGAAGCAAGGAGCACATGCTAGCCCAGAATTTGGGGGACAGAGCGCCCATAATAATCACCTTGGTGACGTCGCTGAGTGCTTCTCTGGCAAGCATTGTACTCAGCTCTAGGAGAGTCATCCAGTTGAACTCTTACCACAACCCTAAAAGAGTCTCTTCTCTCCCTCTCTCCCTCTCTCTCTCTCTCTCTCTCTCTCTCTCTCTCTCTCTCTTCTCTTTTCTTTCTTTCATTCTTTTTTTTTTTCCAGTACTGGGAGTCGAACCCAGGGCTTCGCGCTTGCATGCTTTGCAAGTGCTGGACTACTGAGCTGCAGCCCCAGCCCACTTTTTCACTTTTTGAGACAGGGTTTGGCTAAATTACACAGACCGCCTCTGATCTCGAACTTGCCGTCCTCCTGCCTCTGTCTCTCGAGTCGCTGGGATTACAGGCACGTGCCACCACACCTGGCTTTCAAAAGAGTCTCTTTTGATCCTCATTTCACAAATCAGTAGACCAGGGGTCAGGGAAGGAGAATAACTCGCTCAATTTCCTATCATGGAGCCAGTATTTGCACCTAGCTCTTGGTGAAAACCAAAACTCATGCTGTCAACCAGCCTTGCTGGCCCACCTGCTAGTGACCTCCCAGTAGCCCTGAGCACTCAAATGGTGGCCGGTGTACACCAGGGTCCTCGGTCTGTCCCACCCCAGAATGTCACTTCCCCAAGTGCAGGAACATCCTCATACCAAAGGCACCTGCCAGTGTCTCGGTCACAGATTAAAAACATGTTTCACTGTGTGCTGGGTCTTTGCATTTGGTGCTGGCCAGGCCCTAGAGACCTGTCTTCTGAGAAGTCGCTTGGAAGGCCGGTGACCTCTTCCCTTCCCATGTGATGGCCTCAGAAACTACTAAACTCCTGTAATCCCAGCGGCTCAGGAGGCGGAGGTGGGAGGATCGCAAGTTGGAGACCAGAGGCAGTCTGCGTAACAGCAAGACCCTGTCTCAAAAAGTAAAAAAATGGGCTGGGGGCACAGCTCAGTGGTCCAGCACTTGCAAAGCATGCAGGCGTGAGGCCCTGGGTTCAACCCCAGTACTGCAAAAAAAAATAAATAAAATTAAATAAAAATTTAAAAAACATAAAATAAAAAAATAAAAAAACTACTAAACTCTACAAGAAAGGATGGACTGAATAAGCTGCAGGTGTGCAGTGCTTTGTCCCCAGCCGCACCCTCTCAAGAGCCGGGAGCTACGCAGGCCTCTGCCCTCGGCACCATCCTGCCAAGGCACGTCTTGCCCCATGGGAACCCAGGATACAGACAGCAGCAGGTGGAGAAGGAAAAGGGGAACTCTGGTCAATAGTACCTGACCCATCGCTCCCCCCAACACAGACACACACAGAGGCCGCCTTGCTGGGACTGCAGGAAGGTGTCACTACTCCTGGAGGGACCCGCACAGGCAGCGGGGGAACAGCCTTCTTGCGAGGCCGGGCAACCTGCCATGAGCCAGGCTTGCGTTACAGCAGCCAAGTAAAAGGGCATTGGAATTCTAGACACAATTTCCACATGGGCTGGTTTCGCGTTTCCCTCAAGCTAAGGCCTGGGCAAAGACTGGCACCTCAGCTTCTAGAGGTGAGGGCAACGTCACTGGCCAGGGCCTGCCTGTGGAGGGACAGACAGGACACAAAGGAATCAGCTGAAGGGTCACCCATGACCAGAACTGTCTGCCTGGTCACTCTTAGCCTAACAAATGGCCGAAACAAAGACAAAGCTTCTGAGTGATCCTGACAGCTAAGTGCAGCTAAGGCCGAAGTGAGCGGGAGAACCCATCTTTGACTTGACACTCGCTAACTTACAGCGCTGCCCACCTCCTCCATGCCTCTGCCTCTCCCCACCCCCCTTCTCAGGAGTAGCACTGGAAGCCCACAGGCCAGTTGGAGTTAGTCCTTTCAGAAAGAAAAAACTTGTCAGTCCTTAAAGTAGATGTACAGATTGTCAGCAAAAGATCCAGAGGTCATAGTGGACCCCAAACTGCATAGGCTTCAGCAACAGTCTACTGTTTCGAGGGATTTCGATTCACTCAGGAGGGTTTCTAGGGGCCTGGTTCCTATGTCCTCCCTGGGCCCCCCTGAGCCTGCCCCTTAGCTGACTCAGTCCTGAAGCACTGAAGTATGCCAGGGCTCTTTGATTCTTAAGATACCTTGAGTCAGTCATAGTAGCCTGTGTGCCTGTAATCTCAGCGCTCAGGAGGCCAGCCTGGAGCACATAGTGAGTTCCAAGCCATTTCTGAGATAGGTAGTGAGACCCTGTTTCCAAAAAAGGCAATGGATCCAGTCAGGTATGGTATTTAAAAGCAAGGCTTCAAACCCACAAAAAATTGGATTCAAGTTTGAGGGCAGGTTCAATAAGTTAAAATGTAGAGGTTCAGTTCAGGTTTGGTTCAGGTTTGGGTTTAAAATTTTAATCCTATGTATAGATAGATTCATAAATTTTTTTCAGTTTTTTTTTTCAATTTTTATGTATAATAAAATAGCTAATGCTGGGCGTGGTGGTGCACGCCTGTAATTCCAGTGACTTGGGAGGCAGAGGCAGGAGGATTACAAGTTCGAAACCAGAGGCAGTTTGCATAATTTAGTGAGACCCTGTCTCAAAAAGTTAAAAAAAAATGGACTTGGGATGCAGCTCAGTGGTCCAGCACTTGCAAAGCATGCAAGCATGAGGCCCTGGGTTCAACCTCCAGTACCAAAAAAAATTTTTAATAAAAAAAAAAAAGCTGAACCCAAATCCAATTTTTCACTGGGTTCAGGTTCAGAAAAAGAATTGTAAATGGTTGAACCAGAACGAGTTCAGGTTCTGGTTCAATTTGAAGCCCTGCTCTCTACACAGGATTTAAAGCTGAACCCAACCCAAACCTGAACCCTCTAAGTTTTAACATATTGAACCCGGACCCAAACCTGAACCCAATTTTTCATAGGTTTGAATCCCTGTTTAAAAACAAAGTCTTTGGCAGGCTGGGGTTTTTAGCTCGGTTGGTAGAGTGCTTGCTTAGCATGCACTGAGGCCCTGGATTCAATCCCCAGCACCACAAAAATGAAATAAATAGAATAGAATAAATAAAAGCAAAGGCTTAGGATTGAATCCAGCTCTGCCACCTACTAGCTGTGGTCTTCGGGTAAATTAATGGTAATACTTACAGCAAGGTAGCAGTGTGAAATTTAAAGACTAGAAATGAAATTAGGGTTCATTGCAGTGCCTGGCACATAGCAGACATTTAAGAAAGGCTATACTAGCTGGGCGTGGTGGCGCACATCTGTAATCCCAGTGGCTTGGGAGGCGGAGCCAGGAGGATTGCAAGTTCGAGACCAGAGGAAGTCTATGTAATTTAGCGAGACCCTGTCTCAGGAAGTAAGGAAAAAAAATAACAGGGCTGGGGGTGCAGCTCAGTGGTCCAGCACTTGCAAAGCATGCAGGCGTGAGGCCCCAGGATCAACCCCCAATACCACAAAAAAAAAAAAAAAAAAAGAAAAGAAAGGCTATACTACCTTTGGCTCCCCAGAATTATAGCCCAGAACAAGTCCGGGGAGCCCTGCGGAAGCTCAAAACCCCAAGACAGCTGCCAAGGTGAATTCTAGTCACTAGCTGATTTTCCAAAAGACCTCTCGAGTGTGTGCACCCTGGGCCCTGGCAGAGAAAGAGAGAGAGAGGTAGGGACTGATTAGCAGGGCGCAGAGACGCTGTGTGCCTGAGCTCCGGCCTGCAAGGCCATGGCCCTGGTCTGCAGGGGCAATGCGCCTGGACGCATCTCAAGGGGAAACCACAGACTGAGCCCTTGTGCTTATTGGCGTCATAAATCATCCACCGGTCCCCTCTTGCTACACCTCCCTGTCCTGCTCCCCTCCAGCCAAGCTGTCCCCAGGGACCCCTACTGCCACTCGCCCTGTACCGACCCTGGACCCCCCCACCCCCACCCCGGGCCAGAGCCAACCACTCACAACAAAGATGGTTCCCCAAAGTTGTTTATTTGTTCTTTTTCAAATCGTCTCAGGGCAGAACAACCTAACCAGAGCCAGGCCCAGTTCCTGCAGGCATTTGGGAAGCTTTGACCACATCGCCCGATCAGCCTACCAACTTGCTTGGCTCCCAAGGTGCAGGGCAAATGTCACTTTTGGGAGTCCCTTCCCACCAAGGATGCTGCCCCCCTCCCCCGGGGGGGGGGTAATCTTCCTGATTTCCTCTACTTTGGCAAAGTCTTTCTCTTTTACTCAAGGGTATGGTTTCGTGGCCTGGGCAAAGCAGACTGGGCCCGATGTGTTCTGGAGACCCCCCCAAAAGTAGGGAAAAGGAATCCCTGAGAGCCAAAACACTGAAAAGAGGAAGAAAGACCGTCAGGGAACAAGATTTCCTCTCATTTCTGGAGTTCAGTTTCCTCATCTATAAAATGGGAGTGGCTCGAAATGTAGCTCATTGGTACATGAGGCCCTGGGTTCCATCCTCAGCACCACAAAAAAAACAAAATAAAATAAGGCTATAATCATACACGTCCTAGTGTATTGTTGTGAGGATTAAATGAGTTCTACATACCAAGATCCCAGAACAGTGCCAGACATGCACACTAACATAATTAATAAATATAACAGTTAGAATTGTTTCTATTTTCTCAGCTTTTTACAAAAGTTGTTGTTGTTGTTAGGTGCCGTCGAGTCCTGTCCAACTCATAGTGACCCTCATAGGGTTTTTAATGGCTGATTGTTTTGGGATTGCCTTGACAGTGGACTGCCAGGTTCTTCTCCCATTTTTGCAGTGCTGGGAAATGGAGCCGGGGCCTCGGAGACTGCAAAGCAGCGCTCTACCAACTGAGCTAACAAAAGTATGCATTGCTTTTTAAATTTTTTTTAAATATTGTCTCGTTTAATTAAAAAAGTAAAATGTGCTTCTAAAAAACACAATTCCCAAGGGAAAAGGGTGAAATCCACTTCTCTCTCTCCTTCTTGAGACTGCTCTCCTTATTTGAGGGAGCCAAGTCCTGCCTGATCACAGAGTTCAAGGCCTTTCTCTCTGCATTTATAAATACACACAGGGATAACTGTGCATAAATGCATTCACGCAGTACATATGGGTTTGCAGTTGGCTTTTATCACTTCACTTCTTGGAGAATATCCCATATCAGTCCATATTATTTTTTCAGTCATTATGTAGTACTTTAAGACATGGATGCTCCCTATTTATTTAACCATCCCCTTCTGTTGGGCATGTAGGTTGTTTCAAATTTTTTGCCATAAAACAATAATGCCATGAAAATCCCTGGATATAAGCCTGTCTGATCATGTAGGTTTGAAAGAATGAGACCTGACAGTAGAAATTATGGGCTCAAGGGTATGATCAGATTTAAATATGTATAGATATGGACAAATTGGTCTCCAGTGATGCTGTCCCAACTTAGACCCCCACAAGCAGCAAGCGTGTGCTGTTGGTTATCTGTTCTACCCCCAAGATTATTAAATAGTCTACTCAGATTTCATCTCAGGTTTTGATTTTTTTTTTTTTTTGTAATGCTCTGATTTTTTATCCACCTGGTATATATTTTTGTGTAGGCTGTGCGATTGGATCCTAATTTTATGCTAGCATTGCTTACAAATAATTTTTTAAGAAGCTATTAAAAAGAAAGTTTCCACACATAGACACACACAGAGCAGCTGTGTGTGTGTGAAGCAAACAAACAGCTTAATCAATACCTGGACAGCAAAGTGCAGGGGTGTCCTGGGGTGCAATGCCCAGGCCAAGAGGCCCTCAGCCCCTCCTCAGTTCCTGCAGGCTGAGGAAGCCCCTGACAAAAGTGAGTGCCAGTTGGTACAGGGGGAACCATGTTCCCATCTAGTGCCCCTAGCAAGCTGCCAGGCAGGGGAGCCCCACAGCTTGACCTGGGTTCAGTAAGGGGATCTGTCCACATACCCAGCATTCCAGGCCCCACACTGAGAAGGTGGGCAGACCCAGACACCAGGAATGTTGCCACCATGATGGAGGCTCAACGCAGACACACGAGAGCAAGCAACTTCCGGTCTGAGTCAGGATGAAGAAGGCGTTCTAATAAGGCCAAGGTCTGCTGAGGTGAGAAAGAGGCAGCTGCCTAGCCAGAGAAACCACTTGGCTTCCAGACCATCCTCCCCATACCTATCCACCCAAAGCCTGCAGGGGCCATGAGCAGTTTTGGCCAACCTGCGCCCCAGCCAGGCAGCAAGTCTCACCATCTGCCATTATGGTGTGTCTGTGGGCCATGGCCTTGTCTTCAGGAAGCCCCTAGGCTGGTGGGCGTGAGCATGAAGAGTTAGAGAAAGAAGAAGCAGGACAGCCTGGCACAATCTTGGGAGGTCCAGGAAACCTCTAGAGTTTTACAAGCAGAGGGAGAGAGAAGGGTGCGCTTAGTAGGAGATCCAATAGGTGCAAAGGCGTGGTGTGTCAGGGAGGCTGAAGTAATGGAGTCAGAAGGAAATGTGCCTGATGCCTGGAAGGGAAGCCAGAGCAAAGCAGGCAGCCATGGGCAGGAGTTAACATCACCAACTTCCCAGGAAGAAACCGGAACTGGGATACCTATCCCAGAGATGGCCTATCTTGTGGCCATCTCCTTCTCAGCTCACCCGCCCCACCTCCCCCAAAATACTTCAAACCCTGAGGTAGGCCCAGTGTTGGAGACAGTTCTTCTCTGAAACCAGCCAAAGACTCTAGAAGTTTCTTCCCCGTGTTCTAGTCCCCTGGCTGGCTCTAGAGATAAAACACAGAGAATCAAACAGCCTTGTTCACCAAGTTCATGGAGAAACTAAACAACTAAGTCAACCAAAGTGCCTGTAATTAAAAGCTGCGGGGAGTACTGTTCACATTGTAGGATATTTGCATATAATTAATGAGATATCTTGGGGTTGGGACCAAAGCCTAAGCATAGAATTCACTTCTGTTTCAGATACACCTTATTCACACAGCCTGAAGGTAATTTTATACAATATTTTAGTGTGCCTGGCTGACATCCATCACATGCAGTCAGGCATGGAATTATCCATTTGTGGCATCATGTTAATGTTCAAAACATTTTGGATTTTGGAGGATTTTGGATTTTTGGATTAGGGATGCTCAACCTGTACAACAGCGACCTGTTTCACATTGGGGGCAGCAGTGACATTTAAACCAGCAACTGGGGGCAAAAAGAGAACAGCCTACATAAGTTGACTGAAGAAGGAAAGGCTTTGGGCTTTCAAAGAGATAACAAAAAGAACAGGCCAGTGTGACAAGGCCCAGAGAACAAGGGGGAAGGGACATACAGCAGAAGGCATTTTCTAAAGCATGCTTTTCTACAATATGACCATAGCATTCCTTCTGTGGAGAAGTAGGTTCTGTGTCCCCTTCCTTTGAATCTGAGTGACTGACTTCTAACCAACAGGATGTAACAGGAGTGATACCACATGACATTCAAGACTAGGTCAGAACCGGGAATCAGTTTAGACTGTACTCACTGGAACACTGGTACTTGGGTTTCTGAAGCTGCCATGATGTGAGGAAGCCCAAGACAAACAGAGAGACCAGCATGGGCTTCAGCCTCAGTCCTAGTCTTCAAGTCATCCCATGCCAGGTGCCTGCCATATAGCAGACCAGCCTTCAAATGGCCCCAGCCCCAAGTCTCCAAGGCTTCTAGCTGAGGCCCCAGATATCATGGAACAGATATTGTCCTCACTCTGTCCTTTGCAAATTCCTGACCCACAGAACCCAAGGGAAAAGCAAATGGCAGTGGTGGTGTGTCTCTAAGTTTGAGGTGGTTCGTTCTCAGCAGTAGTACCTGGAACAAGGCTGGAGGGGTGGTTGAAGAGGCAGGCAGGAGCATCTGGATGTTGTGGACCTTGGGAAGAGGTGGGAATGCTGTACATGGCTCTCAGGAGTCATTGAGGGTCTCAGAGCAGGAGAGCAAATGATCAAATTTGCCTTTACTTGTCAGATGCACCGTAAGAACGGGCTGGGGGGAGGGGAAGAGGACCAAGTGGAAGGCTACTGCAGTGATCCCCAGAGACAGATGAGGAAGTGGTGGCCATGAGGAGAAGTGGACAGACTTGGGAGATGTGCTAGAAGTGAGATGGTCAGCGCTTGGAGTGGAGTTGAATGGGGGAGCAGTTATGAAGTATCAAGAGTGTCCCCTGGGTTTCCAGAAGGAGTCATTGCCTCAGGTAGGAAAGGGTAGCAGAGAAGCAGGTGGGGCTGGGTTTGTGGCACCCGTGAAACTGCCACATGGCTGTCCAGGCAGGTGGACTGCAGAGGTCTGGGATTCTGGAAAGAGATCTGCTCTCGCCTTATCCCTACGTGGACAGCATTTGAAAAGGCATGGGAGGAAATGAGGTTATCCAAGAGGAGCAGCAGGAGGCAAGGACCGGCCCTGGCAGGTCAATACCTAGAGGTCAGACCAGGGAGGTGGTCGAGGAAAAGAGATCAAGTGAGAGCGTTAGAGGGCCAAAGGCAAAGCCAGGAACCCTGGTGTCCTGGAAAACAAGTGAAGGTACAGGCTCAAAACACAGAGGAAGGTCATAAGCACCCTTGCTGACACTTTGTATGGGGTCTTTCATGTGGAAGGGCAGAATACCAATTGATTTACCATGAGATAATCTGTGTGTGGGCTGGGATTTAGCTCAGTTGGTAGAGCACTGCGCTGCAGTCTCTGAGGTCCTGAGTTCAATTCCCAGCACCGCAAAACTGGGAGAAGGGCCTGGCAATCCACTCCCAAGGCAATCCCGAAACAGTCAGCCATTGAAGACCCTATGAGGGTCGCTATGAGTCAGACAGGACTCGACAGCACCTAACAACAACATCTGTGTGTGTGTGTGTGTGTGTGTGTGCGTGTGTGTGCGTGTGTGTGTGCATGCGTGCGTGCGTGTGTGCATGGTGTGTTTAAGATTGGGTCTCTCTGTGTAGCCAAAGCTGCCCTGGAAGCAGCCACATAGCTCATGATCCTCCTACCTCAGCACCTGAGTGCTGGCATTACAGACATGAGCCACCACGCCCAGTGCGTTATGGAATGACCTTCACCATGGAGTTATCCTAAATGGCAGAAGAGCTATTCTGGATTCAAAGTCAACAGCCAGAAAAGGAAGCCATGTTCCGTTCAGAGGCTCCCTGAGACCTTTTGGTGGAGACTAGGAGCTCACCCTAAGGGGCTAATGTTGTTGTTAGGTGCCGTCCAGTCGGTATCCAACTCATAGCGATCCTCATAGGGTTTTCAATGGCTGACTGTTTCGGGATTGCCTTGGGAGTGGATTGCCAGGTTCTTCTCCCATTTTTGCAGTGCTGGGAATTGAACTCAGGACCTCAGAGACTGGCGCGCAGCGCTCTACCAACTGAGCTAAATCCCAGCAAGGGGCTAATAGTTTCACTAAATGGCAATCGCCACCTGATCAGGACTGCTAGCCAGCCCCCAAGATTTGTTCTCTCTTCCTCAGTAAGCAAATTCCCAAGTTTTAGGTGCACCCATGACCACTGGGAACAAAAACTACATTTCCCAGCCTCCCTTGTGAGTAAGTATGGCCATGTGCCTAAACTCTGGCCAATGAGTTATAAGACAGGGGAGTGTGTACAATGACCAGGAAGTGAGAAGCACAAGAATAGAGGGCTTATAGGCCTAGATCCTGGCATGAGACTACCTGAATCTACAGTGGCTCAGCCATTTCCTAGCTGTGCGATTCTGCACATGTTTCTTAACCTCTCTGTGCCTTCCTTTCCTCATTTGTAAAACAGGGCTAATAACAGCAACTACTTCATAGGATTATATGAAAATATGATGCACTGGGAACAGTGTTTGGCAAACAATAGATCGATGCATAAGGCCTTGTTGCTGTTATTATTGTTGTCATTATTTCTAACCCTAAAGGAAAACAGCATATTCTTCTTCCCTCTCCTCCTTACCAGCTGGAATGCAGTCATGATGGCTGGGGCTACAGCAGGCATCTTGGTACATGAAGTGATCTTGGGAACCAACACTATACATGGTGGGCTGGGCTAGTAAGGAACCTCTTGAGGAGGTAGAACAGACAGGAGTACCTCCTCCGATCAGCAGATGAAGAGTAGCAGGCAGACAGCTAGGCTGCACTAGTTGTTACAATCCCAGCTCAGAGTCCCTACTCAAAAAGGAAGGCTGCATCTACCCTGGAGCAATGGCACACTAGAACCGGGAACCAGTCACTGCAGCTTGTGGAGGGTCGTAAGGAAACCTCAGGAGAAGCATGTGCAGACTTGAGAAGGCACTAGGGAGCCACTGAAGGTTGTAAGCAGAGGTGTGGCAAGCCTTAGGAGCTTGATTGATGGCAGTGAGCCGATGGGTCAGAAGGGGAGCCCATGGTCAGGGCAGCCGTCAGAGACCCCCATGCGAATCCCAGAAGGAGAGGGAAGGGCTGCCTGCCAGATGCATGTTTGCAAATCACTACTGATAATTTCCAAGCCCCACCCTGCGTCTGGGGCTGCTCCCGTTTCCTCCCGCATCCCAAGAAGTCAGGAGATTTCCAAGCCAAAGACAGGGCTCGGTAGCTGGGTGTAGACAAGCGACCTGCCGCCCGTGGCTTCCTTATAGCTGCTGTTAGCAGAACTGGCCTCCCCCAGTGTTGGGAGCAAGGGTGCTTACAGAGAAGGCCACCACCAGGGCTGCAGAGGGGACATCGCTGGAGCTTCCCCCCCTCTGAGTGGCTCTGCTTTCAGCCTCCTCCATAGCAGGAATGGAATGAGACCAACCATCAGCGAAAAGCAGGAGGAGGGCGGCGGCCACAGGCAGCACAGCTCAGGCTCTGAGATGCCTGGGGCGAAAGAAGCCAGACGCGCGGCAGACACAGAAGCTGACAGTGTGTGACAATTCTGTTCTGCAGTTGAAAAGCTGGCAATCAGCCAGGGCAGTGGCCCCCTGCCTGGGGACCTACCTCCTGGGGAGGCTGAGGCTGAGGCTGAGGCAGGAGGGTGGCTTAGGTCCAGGAGTTTGGGGCCAAGCTGGGTAACATAAACAGGTTTTGTCTGGGGGAAAAAAAGGAAAGAAGAAAGAAAAGAAAAGAAAAAAGAAAGAAAGAACGATAGAAAGAGAAGGAAAGGAGAGAGAGAAAGAAAGAAGAGGGAAGAAGGGAAAGAAAGAGAGGAGGGAAGGAAGGAGGGAGGAAGGAAGGAAAGAGGGAAAGAGAGAAAGAAAAAGAAAAGAAAGAAAGACAAGAAGGAAGAGGAAGGGGGGAATGCAGGGAGGAAGAGAGGGAGGGAGGGAGGAAGGAGGACAAAGAAAGAGGGAGAGAGAGAAAAAGAAAAAGGAAAGGAGGGAGAGAAAGAAAGAAAGAAAGAAAGGAGAGAGGGAGGGAGGGAGGGAGGAAAGAAAGAAAGAAAAAAAGAAAGAAAGAAAAAAAGAAAGAAGAAGAAAGCCCAGTCTATCTATAGTGATGGAGGGGGCTGGGATTTAGCTCAGTTGGTAGAGCGCTGCGCTGCAGTCTCTGAGGTCTCGAGTTCAATTCCCAGCACCACAAAAATGGGAGAAGGGCCTGGCAATCCACTCCTAAGGCAATCCCGAAACAGTCAGCCATTGAAAACCCTATGAGGGTCGCTATGAGTCAGATACCGACTCCACGGCACCTAACAACAACATAGTGATGGAGGTTGGAATAATGGTTGCCCAGGTGGGAAGCGCACTAAGGAACCTTCCAGAACATGGGAGGTTCTTGATCTTTATCTGGACTGGGACAACAGCAGTGTAGAAATATATAAAAATTTCTCAGCCTGCATCCTCAGTGTCCCGGAAATTCTGTATTGTAGTTGCCATGTACCTCAAGGGAAAAGACAACCTACGAAAAGGAGAGGGGCCGCCCTGAGGGGACAGAGTGCCAGAACCGCAAAGGGTCCTGTCTCTAGCCTGTTTTCCCAGACTCTAAGGCAGAAGCTGCAGCCACCTTGCCAAGCTCTGCCAGGCGTCTGTCCTGCAGTCCCTCCCGTAGCATTGCTCTGCTCAGTGGAAATGCAGTTAGGGGAAAACATTGCAGAACAGATCAGCAAGAACAGCTGCGGGGGGCGGGGGGGGG
>VMDO01025793.1:0-27671 GCA_007922755.1 Pedetes capensis | reverse complement strand
TAACAAAAAAGGCCCTGCTATTTCCAGGCATCCTGGTGTGACTGCAGAGGTTCATATGCACACAAACAGTCTCATTACACTAGGGAAGGCCTTGGGAGAAGGACTTGGCAACTCACTCCCCAAAATCAATCTGCCATTGAAAACCCTATGAACAGCAGAGAAGCACTGACAACAGTGTTTCACCTATTGTATGTAGGGTCGCTATGAGTTGGATCCTGACTCGACAGCACCTAACCAACAACATTTCCAGGTTTCTTGTTGTGACTGCAGAGGTTCATAAGCACAGAAACAGTCTCATTGCACCAAGGAAGGCCGGCTCTCTCCCGCTGCACCGCTGTCAAAGAGCCAACAGGTCCAGCAGGTTTCTTTGACTGTGGAAATCACCCAGATTCATTTTCTCCCACTTTTCCTAATGCATTCTGCCTTTTTTCTTCCCTTTATTTCCTGTCCCTCTTCTCTTTATCCTCTGCTAATGATAACAGCTCCCCTACAACTATACCATTGTGGCATCCGATCCCATCAGATCTGGGAAGCTAAGCAGGGTTGAGCCTGGTTAGTACTTGGGTGGGAAGCCATCTGGGAGGCCACCTGGGAACACCAGATGCTATAGGCTTGGGAGAAGGACCCAGCAACCCACTCCCAAAAAACAATCAGCCATTGAGAACCCTATGAATAGCAGAGAAGCACTGACAATAATGTTCCATCTGTCATACATAAGGTCACTATGATGCGACACCACCTAACAACAAAGAAAACAGCTTAGAGGCTGGGTTTTATCTCAGTTGGTAGAGTGCTGCTCTGTGCTTTCTGAGAATCCAGGCTCAAGCCCCAGCATTGCAAAAACAAGAGAAAGGCATGGCAATCCACTCCCGAGGAAATTCCAAAATAATCAGCCACTGAAACCCCTGTGTGGATCAAGATGTCAACTGATGACACCTGACAACAACGATAACAGCTCTTGTTTATGGCATTCTATTTTAATAGCCTAGTACCAGGCTAAGGATTATATCTCCCATCACAATCTCTCAGGACTTTAACCTGATTTTCCAAATGAGGGAAATGCCAACTTGCTCAGGGGCACCCAGCTGGTATCCAGCAGCACTAGTCCCTGATCTCAAGATCCAGATCCAAAGCCCATTCCTCTACTCCCCTTTCCCCCTCTTTCCTTTCCAGCCCTTCCACATCACCTTGCTCTGTGTCTCCTCTCCCCCTTCCTTCCCTGCTGCACCAATCTCGGAACTGAATTCACTGCTATGGCTAAGAGGAAGATCCCAGAGCTTAAGCTTACAGGGTGACGCTAACTCAAGCTCATGGCATAAAAAGGAGGCCCCCATGTGGGAAACTAAGAGTACTGACTTTTTCTGTTAGTGGAGGGGCTGAACCCCAGGACTTGCACATACTTTGCAAGTGCTCTACCACTGAACTGCCCCTGCAATCCTTTTTATTTTTTATTTTGAGATAGGATCTCATTAAGTTACACAGGCTGCTTCTGTCATCAAAGCTGTGATTCCGCTCTCTCATGCTCTTGAGAGTCAAGACCCTGCTGAGTTTTGACTCTAATACATGAGTCCAACATCCCTCCTCCAGTGTCAAGTGCTCAGTATATTCTGTGTAATACTGGGGACCAAGAGGGAGCCCCATAGGACTGAATATACCTAAGACAGTCATTTGCTTAATATACATTTACTGAGCACTAGGAATTTCCCCCAAACTATAAATCCATGCTCTACCTGTTGCACCAGCCTGCAGCCATACCACCACAGCATCCAATCCCATCAGATCTCAGAAGCTAAGCAGGGTCAGGCCTGATTCGTACTTGGAACAGAGATTGCCTAGGAACATGAGGTGCTGTAGGCTTGGGAGAAGGACCTGGGAACCACTTCCAAAAAACAATCAGCCATTGAAGACCCTATGAATTGCAGAGAGGCACTAACAATTGTGTTTCGTCTGTTGTACGTAGGGTCGCTATGAGTCAGACACCAACTCGACTGCACCTAACAACCACCACAACCTGTAATACCCAGAGCCACTGGAGCCTGCATGTACTACTGCTGCTTAAATGTCTACTGGGTACAGGAATGAATGAATACATGGATTGGAAATGACAGTATCAGAAGCTATGCTACCTATTATAGATGAAAGGAAAAGTATTAAGTGTTCTCTTCCTCTAGAGGGGGGGAGGGGTGCAGATAGGAGCAGAAGTAAGGGAAAGGGAGGATGACAATAGGAGGGGTGGGGCTCAGGGGAGAGGGAACAGGGTAAGGGGAGGAGGCAGGGGGGAAAACAGAAGCAAAGAACATTAACTTGGGAGGTAAAATTAAGAACCTTAGAGATGTGGGCCAGAGACATTTCATACACAAAGCATTCAATGTGTTCCCTGCAGTCACTTTACAACTGAGAAAACTGAAGCCTGCAGGGAGACAGTCTATGCTTCCACAGGTAGCTGGGAATATGGGGCATTGCCCTGCCGCTGGACTCACTCCGGCCATGAGCAGGAACCAGCAGCCAAAGACCCGTCTTCTGGTGAGGGGGAGCTGGGCACCCAGGAGCCATGCCACCCAGAAAGGAGGCTTATGCCCACGGCTGCTCTGAGAAGCCTTGAAAAAGGCAGGCAGCTCCTTGCTTCTTTTCTTCCCAATGAAGACCCAAGTGCTCTGCTCCAACAGCTCTTTATTTCTTCCTTGTCTGTCCCAGTCGATGGAATGGACCCAGACTGCTCCGTGTACCACCCTTATATACTCTTCTGGGACTTACAGGGGGACCAATCAGAGGCAGTCACCCCATACGGGTTTCAGCCAAAGAGAGGATATTCAAATTTGGTTTTGTAGAAGTAGCCAGTCAGGGGTGGTTCCAGAATGGTCCAATCAGGAGCCGTGCAGGGGTTTGGAAACAGCCAATTGGTGTCAAGGAGTGGGGAGGCAAGGGAATAGATGCCAGAGCCATCTTGGGGAGCTCGATGACCCAGAGTTCCAGGATGTAGGGCAAAGGTGACTGCCTGGGGAACAAGCCTCAGTCCTCCAAGGGAGCCTAGATAGGCCCTGGGGCAAACTGCCTCTCTAGGCAGTGCCCTACATGGGAACAACATCAGGAAAAAAAGGGCCCAGAATGTCAGATTCCAAGGTCATTGCCTCTGAGGCCAGGCAGAGGGCTGCACGGTCATGCTCTCCATGTCCTCATCCTTAACTCTCATTCCCCTTCCCAAGGACTTTGGAGCAAAGCTGGGACAACAATACAGGATAAACCTGGTAAGTGCATCAGCCACCCAGCCCTACTGTCCACAGTACCCCAGGTTTTGTGCGAGGGTCGGTGGCATCAGCCAGAGCAGATGTCTACATCCTTCGGACACCTGAGGGCTCACAGCAGAGACAAGTAGAAACCCAGAGGTGGGAGATCTCTGAGGCTTTGTCCAATTCCCCCTAATACCTTCCCAAGTTACAGGACAATCCTGGTCACCCTGGCCTGGGGGCTGGTTTCCTGCTTGCTAATCCTGGAACATTTGGGGAGGGGCTCATTGAAAGATGGCAACTCCTTTGATACCATGGAGAGCAGCCTGAGTAGCAAGAGTCAGCTTCAGGAGTTCACAGCCTGAATCCTCCCCAACAGCTCACCTGGCTCACATGGACACATGTACAACACAGCGGACATCCACATCAGCTCCCTGCACCAAGAAGTGGACGCCATGCCCAGCAGAGCAACCCCAGGCTTCCACCTACAACTGTTCAGGTTCCTTTAAGCACCAGTTACAGTAGTTGGAGTCCAGACTTAGCAAAGTTGGCTACAGTTCCGTGATCTCTGCCCTGGAGGAATTAAAATCTTGCTGGCCACAAGTGCAGCTCTGAGACATTCCAAGAACTCCTTTCTGAGACTTTATACACAAAGTATCCAGAACATGTGAATGCATTCAATTTCTTCTTCCAAGTAACAAAGATTTGTACACCTCACATTTGAAGAGAAGCATCCACTAAATGCAAAGTTTTCTCCATGAACTAAAAGCAGATTTCAAATAGCTACCAAGTCGTACAGCTAAGGATAGGGGTGAGGTCATGGGAAGTTTAAGACTTCCTCCTCAGAAGTATCACTATAGAGTCAGAGCTTCGATTGGCTAAGGATAACTACTCCCCAGAGTTAATAAACCATTAGTGTTGGCATAATGCAAACATTACTTCATATTCAAGACCCAAATGTATGACTTCCTCATCTTTGAGTAAGTCACTATTTCCCTAACCCACACTTTCCAAATCTCTATAGAAGAGATGATAAGCTTTGTCCCATAAATCTTAAAGACCCTAACAACCACAGGGAAACAAACCATTGGAGTGTGAAAAGCAAATGTCACTTATATTTTAACATTGTGTGTTTTTGAATTCACAAGCCCCCAGAAGAGAAAAGAAACATTCCTTTTTAATCATGACATTATCCACAGCCCCATCCTTACCTAAGGAAATTTCTGTGACTAGGACCCCCATCACCATCTTCCAGTGACTGTGGTTAGACCAGGGTTATACGCTTCAAGGCAGCAAACTCATGAGCTGGTTGGGATCTTGAATTCTCAGGAGAATAAAACCTTGTGGCCAGTCTTGGGGATTTGAAACAGCGAGCAAAGTGAGGATACTGGGCCCCATCAGGAGAAAACACATACAGCAACAGAAACCATGAGCAGAAGAACCAAGGCGTGCAAAGTCAGGAACACAAGTAGTAATGGGAGGAGACACTGGAAGCAGAGATAAAGGGATCTTATTTGAACTAATCGTAGAGCACCAGAGCACAGAGCCACAAACACCTAGTGCTGACATCGTACCAGTATCTTTCTTTTGGTTCTTGTCTCTAAGAAGAAAGACTCCATTCATGGGTTTTTATTGCATTTCTGTGAAATCTGTTTCTTTATTGTCACGTCTCCTCCCTTCAGCTAGGTTTCTATGTGTCTCTATCACAACCAAAAGAACTTAGCACACATGACATTAAACATCTGGGTGTACGGGATTCTGGGCAGCTATCAATGTGATAGTTGTTAAGAGGGTTCTGTTCCCACTAAAACTATTTCTAACTCTAGCCATTTTGCTATAAGTCGTCACAGTTTTACCGAACATAAAGACTTGAAGATCTCCCCTTCAACTTCCTCCCAGGCTGCCGGTTGCATGCCAGTTGTGAGGAGCTTGGACATGAGCCCCTGTAAGAGGGGAGGTACTGATTTGCATAATTGTTGTACTAGAGATTTAGCTTCTTCCCTTCTCCCAAAATGCATCATGCCACTTTTTAAAAATAACCAAGGGAAAGGGCCTTTAATGTTCTTTATTTTCTTCTCTTAGTTTAATGCAGGAAGCAAGGGAGATGAGAATCTGTGGACTAAGCAATTTGCTGGTGTAGCTGTTAAGGTGATATGTGGAAGAAACAGTGGCAAAGCCTGCTTAATGCTGAGAAATACCTGCTGGGAAATACGTTTTCTGCATGGGTTGCAAACAGCATCAAAACAATTTTCTTGCCTTTAACAAAAGAGGAAGGGAAGTGAGGGACAGCAATGTTTCTTTAGGCCATCATGGTGGAACACACCAAAGGGGAATAAGAGATAGGCAGGAAGCTGAGAGGGAAGCTCGGGGTCTCTGGCGAAATCTGGGCTGGAAGCTCTGCTGAGCTGACCTGTGTTCCCCAGCTCTGATGGGAGCTGCTGGCTCAGACCATGAATTCCCGCTTGGCTGCCCTCATTCCTGAGTCTTAGGGGATTTCAGAATGCCCTCTCAGCCTCAAATCTCCTTAGCTCAAGATGGCAAAGGTATTTTACTGAGTACAGAGGGTGAGGAAAAGGCAGGTGCAGCTCCCCATCTCCCTGGGGAGGTCAAGAGCTGACACTTCTTTCCATCTACTCCCTCTGGCCTACTTCAGGCTATGAGCATCTTTCAGCAGAATTATTTCAGGCCATCTAACTGTCTTTCCACCTCTGGTTTCTCCCTTTTTCCCTCAGCCCTTTGCAGCAGTGTCATAAACATCCAAAACAAAACCGATCCTAACAGGCCAAAATCTATAAACTTCTATGGCCTCTTTTTGATCACAGAATTAAGTCTTAGCGTCTTAGCCCTGTATCCCATATTCTCCACAATATGACTCTCAACCACCAACCCATTTTGAAATCTTCCTTTTGCTTATGGCATTAATCTATAATCAATGCTCACAATTTCCCAAGCTGTCCTTGGAATTCCCTTCTTCTTGCTATTCACTCTGCCAGGAGCACCTTTTTCTACCCAGTGAACTCCAAATTTCTGACCCTAGAAGATAGAAAGGATTAACAGTACCATTGACAAATGGAATGTTTGAGAAGTAGCACATTCACATTTACATAACATTGAGTTTGACGGGTACTGGAGCTTCCAAAACACTGGAGGAATAAATAACAGATCCAGGAAGGAGAGTCAGTGCCAATGGTATAGATTTAGGAGCCACTGTCTGGAAAATAACATCTAACCCAGGTATACCTTAATGTCTGCTAAGAAGTGGGAGCTGTTGAGATGATGTATTTCCCCCACTGCTGAAATTCCTTTGTTAGTAAAGCACTTGTTATGCATATTTTTCTTCTCAAAATTTCATCAAGCTAACTTGGACCTCAAAAGAACCTGAATAATTAATCATGAATTGAAGAAGAAAGAGCAACAGATGAGCAGCCACAATGATGAAATATTTCACAAATTATGCCAACACTCATAGTCCAAGACAAATTCCTCCTTTGGGGGCACTTATTTGGGTATTAAACCGTTATAGCAATAAATTGTATTTTGCTTTGTATCTTTTCCCCACAATAGAACATTGAACTTTCCCTCCTCCTTAAATTGCTGTCATCTCATTTGACATAAAGAGCTACAGAGTTTTCCTGAACACTATCCAAGGTACACAAGGTTCCTTAAGTTTCTTACATTTAACACACATAGGGAGTTATATTAGTCATCACAGACAAGGTCACATTAAGGTAACAATGACCTCCTAAATTCAGTGATTCATAACTACAAATGTTTCCCATTCATGCTGTGTTTGTCAACAATTGGGGACAGCTGTATTATGTGTTATTTTATTTGCTGTCAGAGTTCCTCTACCTTGGACTTTGCTGGCCTCATGGCAGAGGATAAAAGCTATGAACCACACAATGGCTCGGGAAGCATCTGTATAGAAGTAACACATGCCACCTGGGTTTACAAGTGACACATTTCAATTCTATTCACATGTCACTGACAAAAAGTTCAATGTATCAATGTGACAGGGATGTCTGATCCTTCCACAGAAGGGGCAGCAATATTGTGACCAATAACACAATCCACCTGCAAGAGAGAACATCATACTGTGCCAGAGTTTGTCCTCTCATCTCCATACAGTTTAAGTACAAGCCACACACTTAGATGCCTGCAGGACCCAGGGAAATCGCAGGCATATATGAATTAGAAAGAAAGAAAAAACAAACAATAGGGAGTAGTGAGGCCTGAGGCAAACAAGGAAAAGCATACCCTATTCTAAAAGCATGAAAACAAAATTTTTAAAAGATAGCACAAATAAACGATATTTTCAGACTAGTTTAGGACTCCCTCATTGGAACCCAGAATGACCTAGGTATAGTGGTGCCTGCTTTTAATCCCAGAGCTCAGGAGACTGAGGGAAAAGAATTGAGAGTTCAAGGCCAGCCTGGGCCATGTAGCAAGACATTGTCAAAAACAATAAAATTTTAAAAAAAGGAAAAAAAGGAAGGAAGGAAGGAAGGAGATTCTGAGGGAACAGTATACATAATTTGATACTTTAATGACAGATTATATATACTTTGGTAAAGAAAAATACTCATTCCATGTCTGTTATATTTTAGGCACTCGGCTAAGCACTTTATAAATACTAACTTAAATCTCCATGTGACTCAGAGTTGCCTGACCTTAGATAATGAGGTAAATAAATAAATAAACTGACTGTAGGCCTTGCCTCCTGTTCTATAGGAAAACCATCACCTCCCCCAGAGTTCTGGGAATCCTTTAGACCCCAAGTTGCTTGCACTGAACCCATTACTCATGCAACACATGGCTGAAGGTTTGGAGTGATGCAGGAGGAGCATTCTACCACGGTGACATTGACGCCATCAGACCCCATGGCCACTGGCCCCATTTCTCTTTTTTCTCCTCACCCCCAAATCTGTGCACTTCTTATGCAGCATGTCCAACTATCCCTTTTTCTGCTATCTCATCCCATACTGAGAAAATAGCATCTACCTTCTGTATTCCCAGAGTCATCTTCTGATCATTTTCTAAACAAAGAAAGATCCTTCCCTGGACCAGTTGTCACAATAAAAATCCTCACTATTTTAGGTTGTTGTTGTTAGGTGCTGTTGAGTCGGGTCCAACTCATAGCAACCCTATGTACAAAAGGTGAAACACTCCAACACTGAGCCATGTCAGTGCTTCTCTGATACTCAGCATTTTCAGTGGCACACTATATTCTACTTAAATTTTAAAGATATAAACGAGACATTGAATTAATTATATGATAGAATATTTTTATTCTTCATGTCCACAAGTCTGCCAGTCCACATCATCAGTCATGAGTCCACAGAGTATCTCACAGGAAGAGATTCACTCATTCTTCTTTATCATTCACAATAGCAGGTGAGGTGATAGGGAACCACTAAGGAGTTCCATGAAAGCCTTTGTTCTTCTACAACTTCCCTTGGGGAAGATATTTTCCCCTGTTCTAAGAGAAACTTGTCTCTCTGAACTGATCTGAATAATATTCCCCATCTGAGGCAGTCTATAGCTGTACCACCTTGCCACCCTGGCATCGAATCTCGTCTGGTCTCATAAGCTAAGCAGGGTCAGCCTGGTTAGTCCTTGGATGAAAGACCGCCTGGGAATACCAGCTGCTGTAAGCTTGGAGGAAGGACCTGGCAGCCCACTCCTGAAACAATCAGCCATTAAAAATAGTAGAGGAGCACTGACATAGTGCCAGGCATGCCACGGTGTCAGATAGTGTTTCATTCTCTTATACATAGGGTCACTGCAAGTTGGACCTGATTCCATGGCACCTAACCACCACCACCTGAGGAAAGTGTACTGATTTGGAGTCAAGGCCCCTATCACCTCCACAGACAAATGTGCATGCTCTGAAAGCCCAGGAAATGAGGTACCAGGGCACTGTAGGCATTGGTGATAGAGAGTGACGGGCTACATTAGGACTCAGCCTGTTGTAAGATACTCTGAGCTACATAAGGAGACCCTGAATCCAACCCTCTTGGCAGAAGTCCTGGCTAGACTCCAGCCTGACTACTACCATCTCATCCTAGAATATAAGTACTACCACCTTTCCCAATAGTCAATGATCTCCATGAAATTCATCTTTCATTCCCTTGTTTATTCAATAAATATTTATTGTACACCTACAATGCATAAGTTCTTCTAAGCACTTGGAAAACAGTGAAAATAATAAAGCTCTCTGACCTTGTAAAGTTTGCCTTCTAATGAATAAAGACATTAAAAAAAAAAACAATAGCCAGATGTGGTGGCATACACCTGTAATTCCAGCACCTAGGAGGCTGAGGCAGGAGGGTTATTAGTTCAAGGCCAGCCCAGGCTATACAATGAAATCTTGTTGCAAAAAAAAAAACCAAAAAATAAAACACATGAACATGATAAAAACAATTCTATAGTGTATTAAAAGGTAACAAGATTTATAAATTTATAATTTTTATATTTATTATTTTGAGAAGTATCATATAATACTTCTCAAATTATAATATTTATAATTATATAATATATAATATATATTTATATATTATATTATATATAAAATTATAAAAATTATAACATTTATTATTTTATAATATTTATAAATAATTTATAAAGAAAAAATTAGATCTTGGAAGATTGCCTTCTTTTACTTCTCTGTAGAAAAACACAAGAGACATGTGGGTTAGGCTAGGGCTTCTCATCCCCAGCCCTACTAACATTGGCTGGGTGAGTCTTTGCTGTAGGGGGCTGTCCTGTGCACTGTAGGATCATTAGTAGCATCCTAGGCCTCTACCCACTAGAGGCTGTTAGTACACCCTTGCCCCCAGTTGTGACAACCAAAACTGTCTCCAGACATTGTCAAATGTCCTCTGGAGGACACAGTCATCACTACTTGTGCACCATTGGGTTAGAGCACTATCTGGAGCTCAAAGATTAGCACTGACCCTCACCTGTAGTCTCCTTTCCTTAGCTGAGGTTTGCAACCTGGCTTGGCCACTTACGAGTCATGTAAGCTGTGCAACCTTGACCCACTTTCTAAACTTCTCTAAATATCTCTTTCCCTATCTGCAAAATAAGGATAATAGTGTTATCTCAGATCTGAGTTGTGATAATTAAGTAACAGGTCAGTAAGTTTCCTGGTACACATAATCAATGGAGTATTAATAAGCCTTTCTCACTCAAAGCTATCAACTAGTAACTCACTTTTTCAACCTGATAATCTCATGATACACAGGTACTATTATTATTTTATAAAAGGGTAAACCTAGACCATAATAGATTAAATGACACATCCTAAGTCACACAAGTAGAAAGGGGCAAAGTTAAAACAAAGTGATTGTGCATCATCTAAGCCTCCATTCTGTGTACCTCCTATCTACCTCCCCAGTTTTGATCCGCTTGCATTTAAGCAAATTTAATATCTAACTTAATATCCATTAAAGAATAGTCCTGCTTATGCAGAGCAAGTCACATTAGTAAAGGAAAACATTCAGCTCACAACAATTATTCCTAGAAATCACCACTCTCAAATGTGACCCTGATTACTATAGTGTGGTGTGCGTCCCCAGTAACCTCTTAAAGGAAAAGCACTCTTCAGTGAAGGAGCAAGAAAGGTAAGGGGAGAAAAGAAAGTGAATATCACATATTTTGTCCTTAAGGAAAATCAAGATGGATAGACAGACAGACAGACAGACAGACAGACAGATAGGTGCTAGACACACAAGATATGCAAGCAGAAAGGAGACCACTGCTGGGAAGAGGGAAGAGAGGAGTCATGAGAGGGTAATTGGGGAAGTGAATATGAGTGATGTACAATGAAACACACACATGGAAATGTCATAAAGAGACTCATTAAGTTGCACACTAAAAAATTACTAATAAAATAAGGTTACTTGTAAAAATGAAAAGAAAGCCTGGCGTGGTGGCGCACGCCTGTAATCCCAGCGGCTCGGGAGGCGGAGGCAGGAGGATCACAAGTTCGAGACCAGAGGCAGTCTGCATAACTTAGTGAGACCCTGTCTCAATATGTAAAAAAAAATGGGCTGAGGGTGCAACTCAGTGGTCCAGCGCTTGCAGAGCATGCAAGCACGAGGCCCTGGGTTCAACCCTCAGTACCAAAAAAAAAAAAAAAAAAAAAAAAAAGAAAAGAAAGCATCATTCAAAGTCTTCCATCCAATAGGCTCCAGCTGGGCAATTCCTGGCATGGAAGCCCACATCAGAGAACACAGTGTGTGACCTTCCTTTCCTCCATCCTGGAAGTCACTAAGGCAGAACTGGTAGCACCACGTATCCGGAATCCCCAGCATCTTAGAAACTCAGATGCAAACAAGATTTCAATGGCCGAGGGACCAGAGGGAAGGAGAAAGGCTACACTGTGCACACAGGTCTGGCAAGGGCTCTCTGCCTCCTGCTGCCATTTTAACAAGACCAGAGTCCTCTCAGGACACTAATTCCTCCCTGGATTGCTGCTTCCCAGAGCAATAACACAAATCCATCTAACATTTAAGCAAAAAGATATTGAGCTTGGCAGACTAGTATCGTGTATGTTTGCTTCCTGGAGTGATAAGGTCATCCATTCATGACCCGCTAGGAAAGGCGGAGGGAAATGCAGAGGTGGCCAGGCCTGACACAAAGACCAGAGGCAACCTTTGAAGAAACAAAGAATTATTGGAGGGGAAAAAAAGCAAGGCAAGCCTTCAAGGAAACACAAACATGAGGGGCACAGCTGTCATCAAGGAGGAAAAAAAAAAAAGGTCAAAAATGCCTCCTGTACTGCAAGGATTTAAAGAGGTGTTCACGTGTCTGGCAAACCCAAAGGGGAAGGTTTGCACCCTGAAATGTTGAAATTCAACTGCTCAAAGCCAATCAGGTGATTTTATATGTCAATTCACAGCCACCTGAAGCTAACATGCACCCAACTTTTCAAACAAATTACCTGTTTTTATCATCACCATGTGTTCTGGAAGCTGATCAAAACCACTCCTAGAATATGTGTAGAAACAGACATCTTCCTGCATTTTTTGATAGGAGCTTAAATTGGTACCATCTTTTTGGAGGGCAACTAGGCAGTTTTGAACAAGATTTAAGGTGAACATACCATTTCATTAGAAAATTCCACCTTTAGGAATGTGTTCAGAAGATACATTCACCAAGAGGCAAACTTCTGTGTACAAGTACATTCACCACAGTATCTTGTATATAATAACTAAAGACCAACATTTATAATGTACATCAAAAGGAATCTGATTAAAATATGTCAACAGAACATCATAGAGCCATTGAAAAAAGGTGAAATAGGTCTACATATACTGTTATAGAACAAAGAATCTCCAAAAGGTATTTTTAAGTGGGTGGGGGAAGGAGAGTAAGGTGCAAGAGAGTATTATCACGTTGTTTATGTAAAAACACCAAAATTGGATATATTTATTCATATATGTAAATATCTATACACAAACATACATGTATATATACCCTGGTAAATGCATATGGTACCTCTAAAAGTGTAAAGGTATATAAGAATATACAGCAAGACAATAGCTTCCTTCCAAGAAAGGAAGATAAAATTGTTTTAGGCTATCTGAATATTTTATTCTCTGCAAATATGATAGAAAGGGGGAAAAGAGGGAATTTTTTAATGTAGGTTATTTTATAAATTTCATAAGCAGGGTAGCCTGTGGAGACCCAAATATATACATCCAAGCAAATGTCAACCCAGCTGGAGGGGATAAGAGGGATCAGAGAAAAGCCCTAAATGAATATCCTTAGCTTGCTATCATCTGTGTGCACAGGATACCATTTTTTACATTATGCACTATAATGTGTTTCCATTCCTACACGTATGAACCCTGACACCTCAGCAACCTTTTAAACCACCTCACTGCACCACTGGTTTGCAGTGAAACTAATTTTCAAATTAGCCTAAGAAAATATGATTTAGAAAGGTAAACTATCCCACCTAAAAAAAACACTTACAAGTCAAATACAGGTGGTTTGTCAGGGCTAATGGTGTGCCTTAGAGACAGAGAGAGGGTCAACTGAGAGAACAAACTTCCCAGGTAGCAGGGAAATGAGACTCAGGTTGGGATGCAGCTTTGGGTAAGAAACTTTCCCTGCCCGCCCCCGCCTACCTAATTCAGGGTCCTCACCATCCACCTGTCGTGCCCTTCAGCACGTCACTCAACTTTCTGTGTCATGATGCTCCCGTTTACCCACCTATCCCTCACACTACACCACACAGGGCTCGACTTCAGGGGCTACATCATCATCACTTCACCTGCTATTCACACAGTAGGCGGCCAACAAGAGCTGCTTAATAAACATGGTCTAAATCGACTACAGCAGTTTGCCACCAACCCATGCCATGCTCACTGGACTCACTCTGGGTGTCTGCAACCTTTGTACAGTGTTGAATGTTTGCTAACTTTCACTGTTAGGGATCTTTGTGCATCTGCTACAGGGGGCTATAAATGGTAGACCTCAGCAGCAGAAGCTGGAGTCAACATAGCTGTGTGACCTGAAGCCAGTTACTCCGCCTCCAGGAACTGTTTTGTTATCTGTGAAACAGAGGTAACATCACCTGCCTTGCCAGACTGAGGTGAGACGTACATCAGGCTGTGCATGCAGCATGCCACGCGCATGGCAACCACTGAATAAATAGAAACTATCTTTTCCTCACCTTCCCAGCGTAAAAGATGAGCCCCTCTAGAGCAGGTATTCTCTCTTTTTAATCTATTTTTTAGAATTAATGTATATTAATTGTACAAACTGTTTTACTGTGACATTTTCATATGTGAATATGTGCTTCAATCACATTCACCCCCATTGCCCTCTTATTCCCTCTCCCCTTTTTGTGATTCCCTTCCACTTTGCTAATGGTCCCCCTTTCACTTCCATGCATCTTTTTCTTTTCTTTTTATTTTAAATCTAGAGTCCACAAAGGAGAGATAACATGTCATACTTTTCTTTCTGAGTCTGGCTTATTTTACTCAACATGACGATTATCAATTCCATCTATGTTCCTGTAAATGTTCCTGTAAATGACATAATTATGTTCTTTTATATGACTGAATAAAATTCCATTGTGTATACCTACAACATTTTTTTATCCATTCATCAGTTGATGGGCGCTTATGCTAATTCCATAACTTGCCTGTGGTGAACTGTGGCACAATAAATGTGGGGGTGCAGGTATTGCTATTGCATGCTGCCCCTTCAGGTATCTAGAGAGTGGATATTCCCTTAGTCACCTTGCTGTCCTCTGTACACTGAGGGCTCAGCAAATCACAGAAAATGTAAATTTTGGATGCTATAAGACACTGCCTGCAACTGTACCAATGTGGCATCTGATCCTGTCAGATCTCAGAAGTAAGCAGGGTCGGGTCTGGCTAGTATTTGGATGGGAGACCACCAAAGAACAGGTGCCAGACTACTTTGGGAGCAACCCACTCCCAAAAAGCAATTGAAAACCCTATGAATAGCCATTTTCAACCACTGAAACCCTATGAATAGCAGAGAAGCACAACAGTGTTTCACCTGTTGTACATAGGATCACAATGAGTCAGACACTGACTCGATGGCACCTATAAACAAGACGACAACACTGGTCAGAATCCAGGCTTTAGCTGATGTAAACCATCAGCTGAGTATTCCTGGGCAAGTTAACTCACCTCTGAGTCAAAGTTTCTTACCTTTAAAATGGGTATTCTAATGTTTATGCTGTGCAGTTGGCATAAAACTTAAATAAGATGAATCATCTAAAGCATGCAAAGCTTAGCATAAAGGGCCACCAAATGGGATTATTTATCATAAGACTGGAAACACTTTGCCCACTGGAGCCTCAAGGAATGAATATGGCTATTATTGTTCTTTCCTTCGGCAGTGGACGAAGGAGGTATGTAGAATGCAAGGTGGGTTCTACTGAGAAAAGCTGCAGGAAAGGTAAGCTACAGGCAGCATAACTTGGAGGGCTGTCCGCACTGCAGGTGTAAGAAGAACAAGTGTCTGGGTAGCTCCATCACTGTTTGCTAGTTCAGGAAGACAACTCATAACAGGCTTTGTTGCATGGTTACACAGCTGCCCTATAACCTGGGTTTTTTGGTCAGTTTTGGTTTTTTGAGACAGAGTCTCACTCTATAGCCAAGACTGTCCCTCGAACTGAGTGATCCTCCTGCCTCAGCCTCCTGAGTGCTGAGATCACAGGTATACACCACTGTGCCCAGCTTAAAGTTGAATAACCAAGAAAATAAAAAAAGTGGTAGGGCTGGGCTTTAGGCCTAGGACTGCTAAACGATTATCCCAATGCTCTTTCTACAACATCATCTACCTTTGAAAAAAATGAGACTGATAGTGATCCTGCCTAACCATGACAGGAGATGACATTTCTTAAAGTGAAATTTAAAATGTCAAAAACATAACCCTCATACAAATATAGAAAGGACACATGCAAAAGATTTAAGTCATTAATGATAGAAACAGCAGGGCAGTAACACTGATCCAAAGAATATTTGACAAAAAGATTTCTACATAGGAAGAGATATGCCAAATCAAGTTTGCTAAGCTTATTAGGCTAGAGCCCAAAGGAGCAATAAAACTGCAACTTTAGAAGTACTTTTCTGCAGTGGACAAAATTCCCTTGTATCCCTAGTGGACACAGATCCATGCATTAACATATAACTCCAGTGTGAGTCCTTAACAATAAATAACAAGGCTAACAGCAGCACATGCCCTGGAACAAAATAATGCTTAGACTGTGCTTTAATATAACAGTGAAAGGCCTGCAGTCATTCTTTTCTAAGTCCAAGCAACTATTTGAACATATTTCCTATGCTCACTTACTATTTGATAGGCACTTTTAGCACTTTGTGTGTATTAATTCATGTGATCATAACCACAATCATGTGAGGTACTTACTATAATTATCTCATTTTTACAGATTAGGAAAAGTGAGGCACTGATGGTTCTATGATCTTCCCAAAGTCAAATAGGTATGAAATACGGGGGCTGATGACAAAGCCCCCATCTTTAATACACCCCTCTGCCTTACCAAGATAAAGTCACATCACCATCTACCATAGCAGAAGGGATCAGATCCCTCTATTGTCAAATCTCCAGCACCTAGCCCAGTGTCAGGCAGATGTGCACACAGTGAGTGCTTACATGTTTTGCTTTCTGAATTTAGAGCTATAACCACAAAAATCTATCCCTGAGACGACAGATTAGTAAGTGCTACTACATGCCAGACACTGAGCGGCTCATGAACTAACCCTTTTGAGGATGAAGGTAAGCCACCTAGAAGTATGTAATTAGTGAGTGAGCAGAGGAAACATGGTGCTGTCCCCCCTGGACTCAGTTACGACAGAGAGAACCCAAGTGAACAAGGATCAAAAGGAAAACATGATTATGTTTTATGATTGGGGAAGTACAGAGTGCTATGGAAGACCATAATATGTGAGCTGACTGTGGTCCAGGAATCAGTCCGTGGAGAATGACAGTAGTCATGCATGATTATTTGGTCCTTGAGAATCATTACGACCTCTTGACTATCATAAGACTCCCTCCCTAGAAAACGAAGGGACAATAATATCACTTTCCATTTCAGACTAAAGCCAAAGATTAGCCTAGTGCAAACCTTATGAATACATTTGTATTTATATTGCAGAGGTTAAAATGATTGTGGAAGGAGGTGACCAAGGACTCATCACCTGGGGACCTGTACCCTCTTACCAAGATACTCAACAGCATCATGCTATCGTAGATAACCAAATAATATTGGATGAATTCATCTCTTTGATTGGATAAATTAATGATTTTTTAGAAGACCAAAAGTCATTGAATAGTATTACTACATGTTAGACACAAGGACATGTTTGCACTTCCTCTTGAAGTGGAGGGAAACACTGGTTGGCTCTGAAACATCGGCTGCTCCAGGGAGGGGCCCCACTGCTCTTCCTGACCTTTGAAGAACAGAGAATACATCTCTTTGCAAATAAAGAAAGGGGTTTCTCCAGGAAGAAGGATGGCAGAGTCATGTTTTGAAGAGTTCTGACTCATATCTCCTCCTGAGAAGAGAGCCTCTCGCCAGCTATAAAGAAGAGAATGGGACCAGGGAAGTCACTGGGAAGCAGTGAACCTGGCAGGGAAGAAGCCATTGACATATTTTATTCAATTAAACCTGTTCTCTGTTTATACATGTGTTTGGGGGCTTTGGCTAACATGGCACAGGCCACAGCCCATGGAGCTGCTGATGCTTGGGGGTCAGCCTAACACACCAATGCTTCCTGAAACCAGCTACCACCAAGCACAGATGTGCTCTCTGCTCTTCCCCTGAATTTACAGCCTACAGTCCTGTGCACACTTCCAGGCCAGAGAATTCCAGATGTGACTTATCCATTCCAATGTCCCAAAGGCCTAACAATGCCTCAAGCATAGCAGGGACTTCATAAATGTTGATTCCCTCCTGCCATGTGCCCTGGGTCCCAACATGGGCTCTTTTGACCTTAAAGTTACCGTTACAGCAACTGAGCCAAAAGGAGTTCTGGATCATGTCTCTCAGCTTAAAGACAAGCTTTGGTTACCTCACCCTGACAGAAAGTCAATGGGAAACTATGTGATTTGTAGAACCTGGCTTGATTAAGCAGAGATGTATGGCCAAGGTCAGGCTGGCCTCTGGGGTAAGGTGGCATTGGTCCAATAACCTGTTCTGGGAAGGGGAGGTGCACAAAGCATGGCCATTTGTAATGCAGCTCTGAGCTCTTTTTGAAGGGAATTTACTTCCAAAACTTTGATCTTGCATCTTTTCATTGCTGAAGTATACACATTTCCACAATAAGACTTCAAGTGGGCTTCTAAAAGTAGATAGGAATGTGCATTGTCTCTGTGCCTTTCCCTCTCTCTCTCTCTCTCTCTCTCTCTCTCTCTCTCTCTCTCTCTCTCATTTACGAGGTTTAAACTAGATATGTCTAATTTCTGACATATACTCATGAAAACCTGATTAGACTAGCAAGAATGTGTGGAAAATTGTAAAACCCAACTTCTTGTTGTGAGGTTTCTGTTGAGTCGGGTCCTGACTCATATCAACCCTCAGAGTTTTCAATGGCTGATCATTTCAAGATTGCTTCAACAGTGGATTACCACATCCTTCTCCCATTTTTGCAGTGCTGGGGATTGAACCTGGGTATGCAAAGTGTGGAGCAGTGCTCTATTAACTGGGCCAAACCCCAGCAAGTCCAACTAGTTTTGCTATTTCCAAACCAAACTAGAGTTTTGAAAATGGCTTATCTACCTCCTGTGTGTGTGTGGTAGAGGCAGAAGATTTGTGTTTTCAGGCTCCTGAATCTTGTGCAAATTAAATACCAAAATACCAGATGGGCCCGAGTTTGATGAACTATACCCATTCTTGAATGAAGTCATGCAAGCACACAGCCACACTGATTTACACATATGTTGTCTACGGCTGGCATTTTCTACGACTGCTTTTGCACTACAATGACTGAGTTGAGCATGACTAAGATACTATGATCTGTAAAGCCTAATGTAGTTATTATCTGGGCAAAAAAATGTGGCTGACCCCTGATATGGGCTTTCAATATATTTTTCATTCCTTCCAGGTAAATGGGCTGGGATTTAGCTCAGTTGGTAGAGCGCTGTTCTGCAGTCTGAGGTCCCGAGTTCGATTCCCAGCACTGCAAAAATGGGAGAAGGGCCTGGCAATCCACTCCCAAGGCAATCCCAAAACAATCAGCCATTGAAAACCCTATGAGGGTCACTATGAGTCGGATACCGACTTGACGGCACCTAACAACAACAACAACATCCAGGTAAATAGCAGAAGCAATTTCTTTGATACGCCACTACTAAAACTAGGCAGAACTTCTCTGCATATGATAACGTAAGAAAGTATCAGAAACCAAATGATTTTGTAGCTAGTTCACCAATATGTTTTGATTTTTCACTCACTCATGTTCTGTTGTAGGTTCTGCAGCTTTTGCTGCACTGTAGAAGGAATATTTGCCAGTCTTCAGCAAGGCAATAGGATCTCAAATGAGAGGAGATTTTAAAATTTCTTTAGCTCAGCAGTCCCCAAACTCTTTTGCACCAGGGACCAGTTTGGTGGAAGGCAATTTTTCCATGGACAGACAGGGCATGGTGGGGGGAATGTGGTTTCAGAGTCAAGTACGTTACATTTATTGTGTAAATACAGATGAAGCTTTGCTCGCTCACCCATCATTCACCTCCTAACAGGCCAAAGACCAGGAGCTGGGGACCCCTGCTTTAGTGCCTATTTAATACATCCTGGGTCAAGCCTACTATTTACACATAGTAACAGCTCTCCATCCCCATGCCAGTTATACACTAAATAAAGAAACCACATCTTTCTATAAATGGGAGTGACTCTGTGACCCTGGCTATAAAGAGACTTCAGTCATCCCTTGTTGTCTGTGGAAGATTGGTTTCTGATGGTGGTCATGGAACCAAAATCCAAGGATGCTCAAGTCTTTTATATAAAATGACACAGTATTTGCATAAACCTCCTCACATTCTCCTGAATAATCAAATTATCTGTAGGTTATACAATCTAATACAATGGAAACGTTATGTAAATAACTGTTATACTCTATTGTCTAGGGAACAAGAAAGAAAATTCTGCACTTTTAGAACAACGACATCTGTGGTTGGTTGAAACCTCATATGGAGGACCCGCAGATATGGATGGCTGACTGTATATTAAAGGCCGTTAGGCACTCACATTTCAACTGTAATTTCTAGTTAATGCTAGCTGGCAATGCTGTCAGGCCCCCATTTTCTCAGTCCTAGGCTAACAGTAGACCACTTGGCCTCCCCATGGCCACATGTCATGTGTTGACACAACACACAAGGGGCACTGGCGAAAGTGTTAAAAATCAGCAGGACCTAGCCACACCAGAAAATGAAGAAACCTACTCATCACCCTGATAAATTTGTGGTTAGTTCCTTTATTCTTTGATTCTTATGTTCATTTAGTCACTTAATAACATTTAATAAGCATCTAAAACCTTCCAGCATTGACCTAAATTCTGGGCACAGAGAAGATAACAATAGACAAGGTCTTCACTTCCTAGGACTTATGTTCCTAAGGGCAGAGAGTAAACAAATAAATGAATAAAAATTGCAAATTGCAATCATTGCTATAAAGGGAACTACCAGAGTGAAGTTATAAAGCATAATAGAGAACCTGCTTAGAATTCTCTTTGCCCAATACAGTACCTGGTCCCAGAATGTGCAAATTTTTTCTGAAGTGACAACTGCATGTAAAACCAAATGTTTAAAGTACTACAATTGTTGTCACTTCTATGTGGCCATAGAAAGGCCACTCTGATTCGTAGGATAGGACTAAAAGGAAGGAAGGGAAGGCTTAAGGGGCACTCCTTGCCTCTAAGCAGATTATAATGGACAGAAAACAAATTCTCCTTCAAGAGCATTTTCAATGACAAGGAACTTAAGAGTTCTCTGTCTTGGCAATCTAACCCAGAAATGAGGACCCAGAGGTTTCAGAGAACAAGAGCTCAGGAAAGACGATGGATCCAAACCTAGACCTGCAGCTCACTTGTTATGTAACATTTAGCAACTTCTTACATTGTCCAAACTTCAATGCCTCATCTTTAAATTGTAGGTGAGAACAGCGCCTACTTCTTAGATTATAAGGATTCAGTTAATGACTGCATGAACACCACTTAGCACTGAGTCCTGAATGTTATAAATCAGCAATAAATGATAAATAGACTCTCCATTTCTCTTTGTTTTCCTATTTACATAATGAAGATAACCACACCTATTTCACCATGCTGATAAGAAGACTTAAATGAATTAATCCACATAAAGTACCTACAATATTACCTGGCATATGGTATGGGTTCACTAAGTATTAGTAGTCCATATTTAGTTATTAATCACATCCACTTGCCGATGACAATAGAAGTAAAATCATCCCATTTTAAAAGGGGAAATAGTAGCTGGACACAGTGGCACACTCCTATAATCTCAGCATTCAGGAGTTGGAGGCAAGAGGATTGCCCAGTTTGAAGCTAGCCTTAATAGCACAGCAAGACCCTATCTCCAAAAAAAAAAAAAAAAAAAAAAAAAAAAAGAATGAATAAATAGTGAGTTTGAGTCCTGGATGTCTGAGTGAAGTCTGCAAAGGAATCAGATTAGCAGAGATGTCAACCCCAGACCTCTGATTCCTGTACCATTGATATAATGATTATTCTGTATCATTTTACGCATTTCTGCAAATAATACAGATGTTTTTCTGTATCATCTCTTTGGATGACACTGATATTAATATTATCCTCTTTTTACACAGGGGAAACAGGCACAGAGACAGCAAGTGACTAAACTAAAATACAAACTGTATCTATCTGACATCATGTTATACTACATACATATGCCAATGATGTTATGTCCCAAAGTATGGTTCCTACACTATCTACACTGGGATTGCTTGGTATGCTTGTTTTAGATGCAAATTAGCAGGCTCCACCTTCATTTGCTGAATCAGAGATGCTGTGTGAAGGTAAACTATAGTGTAGTACATCAGCGGACAGTATCTTTGGATCCCCCAGAGCAGGTGTCCCTAACCTCTGGGCTGCAGAACTGTACTGGTGTGAGTTGCAGGCAAGCCAGTGAAGCTTCATCTGTATCTACAAAATAGATGCAATATACTTGAATCATCCCAATCCCTCTATCCTCCTGTCCATGAAAAATTGTCTTCCACAAAACTGGTCCCTGGTGCCAAAAAGGTTGAGGACCATTTTCCTAGAGCAGGGGTCCCCAACCTCCAGCAATGGACTGGTACCATTCCACTGGTCCATGTTCTGTTAGGAACCAGGGTATGCAAGAGGTGAGTGATGGATGAGGGAGCAAAACATCTCTATTTATAGCCACTCCCCATCACTCACATTACCACCTGAGCTCGCCTCCTGTCAGATCAGCAGCGCTACCTGATCCCTCCTCATCCTGTAGAAAAACTGTCTTCTACAAAACAAGTCCCTGCTACCTAAAAGTTTGGGAGTGGCTTCCCTAGAGAACAGGACATACCACAGTCTTGGCATACATCTTTACCATTTTGCCCACTAGCCACCAAAATAGTCCATCAAATCAATGGAAAGATTATTTACCAGCTCACAGTCCTTCACAGGGGAATAACCAGAGTGTGAGGAATGAAGGAAGGACAGGAAGACAGGAAGAAAAATAAACAGCAATAACAACAAAAATCAAGGAACCATGTCCCAGGTCTTGGCGCACCTCTCCATGCCCAATTGGAACCACTGACTTTATAAAAGTAAGTGAAAGGCAAACAAGTCTAGCAACTTGACTTACAGAATATAATCAATAATTCTCCCTCTGCCTACCTTGGTAGTATAGCTTAGACCAGGGATAAAAGGTCTGTTTAAGGCAGATCCTCTGAAACCACTGAGTTTGAAGAAGAAACCAGTTAGATAATAACAAGAGGTTATTAAGTATGGCTTTGAGTTCACCTTTCCTGCTGTTTCTCTGAATTGTCTCCTTCCCTCATTCTAAACTGGCATTTTCAGTCTATTCTCACACTGAGTTTGCTTGGACCACCCTCCCACCAAGCAGTGTTCTCTTACCACTCCTTCTTTGCCTTGCACTTTATTTGTGGTACTTCACCCCTCTATGCCTCTGGGTGGGAAGGTTTTATCAGTATGTTGCAGCCTTGCCTCTCTGCTGACCCTCCACTAGGTGATGATGGCAGCTATCCTCGTTATTTTACAGCCTTTCTCTACCAGCAAGAGCTGCGTTTCCACGAAAGAGGGAATAATGACTATGAATGTCAGAGGTCAGGACCCAGGTAGTGTGGACAAGACATCACGCCTGGGTTTGTGGTTCTATCTGCATGCACTCATTCTTTTGTCAGGTCCAGAATCCATTCTCTGTATAGGCGGCAGCCCCCTAAAGCTAACCTCAGAGAGGCCAGCAAGCCTTAACTCAAGCAATCCGAGGAATTTTAAGTGGACACAAAGCAGCCCAAGACTACTAGAGAAACAATTATGGGAAAATTTTAAGTCTCCATATCAAAGTTCTCTGGTTCCGCCACACCTTATTGTTACTACCACCACTACCAGTCACCATGGCAACCCACCTCAGGAAGGAGATGACGTTTTCTCATGGGTTACCTGTTTAGGGTCTTGCTCATTGTTTGCTATTTCATGATTTATATCACCACCAAACAGGCCTTAGCCAGACTCCATGATTTATATCCCCACCTAACAGGTCCCCAAAACACAAGTATTTCCACTGCAACATCACCAAGGTTTAACAATCTTGTTACTTGTAACACTTCCCAAAGCATCCAGATTGCAGCAGAATGATCTTAAGACAGCAAGCTGAAAACAATAGAAAAGTCATTTGACAAATTTGGCCCTTCAAGGTTATTCTGCCCTGAGGAAGTAATGTCATATCCAAAGCAGTGAATATGGAGATAGTGGAAAGTGGAAATTTTCTTCCTTCCTGCTTCACTCCAGTTCTGTTTGAATATTAACTCTGAAATTTTGTCTTAAGTCTCCTCAACTCATCTTCCTAACTTGGACAACAACTTAAAACAATTAACATTTTGTTGTTTACTAGCAATAATGACCCCCACATGACAGCTTCTTGCATTGTGGGGGCTTGTGTGTGGCTGAGATGCTGAAAGTTATGCCACAGGTATATTAGATACCAACAGGGCCCCCATGATAGACAGGTTTCAGCTGAGCTTCCAGACTAAGACAAACTAGAGAGAAGGACCCAGCAGCCTATTCCTGAAACCATTAGCCACAGAAAACCCTATGAATAGCAGAGAAGCATTGTCATATACAGTACCAGAAAATGAGCTCCCCAGGTTGGAAGGCATTCAAGAATTGACTGGGGAAGAGTTGCCTTCTCAAAGTAGAATTTACCTAATGGCAGGAATAGAGTAAAGCCCTAGGACTTCCATCTGATGATGTAGCATCACTCAAAATAAGAAACAACTATAAACATCCATTAATAATTAGAATATGGAATGCACATAGCATGAATTTAGGAGAATTAAAAATCATCAAAAGTGAAATGGAGCACATAAACATCAATATTCTAGGCATCAGTGAGCTAAGATGGACTGGGAATGGACATTTTGAATCCAATAATCATATGATTTACATGCCAGGAACTACAACTTAAAGATAAATGGGGTTACATTCATCATCAAAAAAGATATCTCAAGATCTCTCCTGAAGTACAATGCTGTCAGTGATACGATAATATTCATATACCTACAAAGAAGGCCAGTTAATATGACTATTATTCAAATTTATGCACCCACCACTAAAGCCACAAATGAAGAAAGGGAAGGTTTTTACCAGCTTCTGCAGTCTGAAATTGATCAAAAGTGTAATCAGGATATATTGGTAATTACTGGTGATTGGAATACAAAAGTTGGAAACAAAGAAAACTCAGTAGTTGGAAAATATGGTCTTGGTGACAGAAACTATGCTGGAGAGTACATGATAGAATTTTATCAGACCAATGACTTTTTCATTGCAAATACAGTTTTTCACTAACATAAATGGCAACAATACACATGGAATTCAAAAAGAAATAAAAACCGGGCTAGCAGTACAGCCCAGCAGTAGAGGTAGAGCATTTGCAAGGTATGTGCAAGGACAGACAGACAGACACACACACACACACACACACAGCGCACGGTTGCTTATAGAAACTATTGCAGAAGGGATTGACTGTGCAAATCTGTTTTCTTTTTTTGAGTACAGGCATGCCATCTCTTACTCTTTGAAATCACTGATCATTGCAACACATGTAACATACTTCCAAGATATGTTTCCAAATATTGAATTTTCCTTCACATTTACACATTATCTATCACAAGAAATCACCACCACCCTCACTGGAAAGCAGCAGAGGTGAGAAGTGGACTAGAGACGCTTAACTTTTATTGCATGCTTACCACACAAAAGCGACTATGCTGAGCATGTTTAACCTAAATGACAAACTCTTGAACCTTCACAAAGGCTGTGTAAAGCAGGCACTGTGTGTTCCCCCACTTACCGCTGGGGAAACTGAAATTCTGAGACAAGAAGTAACTAGCCCAAAGACAGGATGGGAAGAATTCAAGTTAGAAGCAGGAGTGTGAAGCCAGGGCTCCTGCTCACTCAGTCAGGAACACTGTCTCTACTGAGGTCAGAGTAGAGAAACCCAAGACCGCAGGGAGGGCCTGACAGCCAATGCGCGCAGTCCCTCCCCAGCAGCATAAACCCTCATGGCAACAAACACCTGCTTCTCTGAATCTAAGGCAGATCCTGGTTGGTACTTCTGCTAGAAGGTTTTTTGTATGGCTGTCTTGCATTCAAAAAAGTAAATGGTGATTTCCAATGGAGAAACCATTAAGTTGATACAGAAATGCAAAGAGCATCGCACCAAACCATGTAGACTGTTGGAATCATACACTTACCATCTGGAAGTGACCTCTGAGACCAGGAAGACCTGCCTGCTGTGGTTCTTCTGCGGCATTCGCTCAGGCATCCGGGGATTCGCCTTTTATAGAGCAGCTCACAGCTGTTCTTTACCAGTACCTGGAGGGCTTGTTAACAGAGTGCAGGGGTGAGGGTAGTGGGTGGAGATATGGCTGAATCACAGATCTGGGTGGGCTCTGAAAGTGTGTGTTTCCCCCAAGTCCCCAGGTGATGATAATCATGCTGGTCCAAGATGACACTTGAGGTCCAGAATAAGGTCTTTTTTTGAAAGACAGGGAAACTGAGGCATAACAAGCAAAAGTGATTTGCCCAGGTGCACATTGCAAGTTTCTGACACAGCCCACAGTTGTCTTTCTTTAAGCAAGAGGTGGTTCTTCTCTCTCTTCCTCAAACTTTTCATACATTTAGTTTTTCCTTTATAATAACTAAAAACGTGTCCATCACTAAAATAAATGAGCTAGGGAAAGTGATTATATTGAAAAATGGAGTACAACCATGTCATGCTTCTACAATAAACCATCCAGAAGTTCTACTTAAATCCTTGTTGGTTTTCACTCCTAAATTTACTAACTTCACTCTCATGCATTCTACTTTACTCAAGGTCAAACACCGAGGAAGCTAATGAAATCCTTTTGGGCAGCAGGCATCCTACATCTACACACAAAGCTTACGATTCACATTATTTGTGTGTGTGATTCTCACACGCTATATGCCAGAGAAAAAAGAACTCATGTCCAGCTCAAGTTTTGCCTTGGGCTGCCAGTCTCCTGGCCTCAGATTTTTTGACTTGTAAAATGAGAGTAACCTCTAAGGTCCTTCTTTTGCCTGCAACTTGCTACAGAGCTGAGTGAAAGCAGAAGAAACCTGTGTGAGCCAAAAGAAGCCGGAATGACAATGAGCTCTGTTTAAATAGCAGTCTCCTTACAAATAACCACTGGGAAAGAAACATGCAGTCCCAGAAAAACAGTGTAATGGTGATGGCTAAGAACAGCAGGCTGGAAGGCAGGTGGGGCACCGATGGGGCTGGGGCTGAGAAGATGGAACAAACGAATCGGCACATTTCTGGTGACTCCTTCTGTTTACGTTGCTTCCCCTTCCCTCCACTAAATACTTCCATGTCCCATGGGAGAGCTTTTGAAGACCATTTTCCCTTATAATGATTTTCCATTTATGCTTGGCAAAAAGACTGGAGAGTCAAAGCACACTTAATCTGTACAACAGGAAAAGATGCTGTGAAGGGCCACGTATATTGCTCATTAAAGGAAAATACCCTCCCGGCATAACAACAAAACATATGCCAACTAGGAATACTATGAAGTCCACTTCCCCTCATTTAGGTAAAAGGATGAAACTGTCACAAGACTACAGTGCTGTCATTTCAGGATTAACCCCTGTCAGAGAGAAAAGGAAAGTAGCATAGGTGCATAGTCTGTCTGAGAGTCAAGGTCAGAAGCAAGCAATTCCCTATTTTATTCATTCTTCTACAGGTGGGAAAAGATTGCATCTAGCAGATGGAGGCTTTTAGCATAAAATAAGCTCCTGTGGCTGCATTTACTTGCAACCACAAGAAATATGTGCCTATCGATGGCCATCTGTTTCTTCAATTTAAGGTGGAAGGTAAAGAAAATTTTTCAACTTTAGCTTTTGGATTTACTCAATAATCATTATTATTTTTAAGCACAGACATCATTAATAACTCATGTCCCGCACAGTTTTTGTCTAAGTTCTGTGCATATTGTGTGAGGGTTCTTGCAAAACAATAACACCAGGTGTCAACATGGATGCCTCAGTGGCCCTTAGGAAAAAGGTGGCTGTGTTTGCAAGTGAGCACTGGAGCACCCACTCCTGTAGAGAGCTCGGTTTGCATTCATGTGTTCTTCTTTGCTGAGTGATATATTCAAGCTGAAATAGAGCTGTTTCTGGAATCATG